>VZSZ01003708.1:612219-659134 GCA_013398815.1 Ibidorhyncha struthersii
ATAGCCTCTCTTGGGATGTTTCTGGAGAAATATATAAAAAATACATCATCCAGCATTATGGATCATGATGATCTTGCATAGCTACAAAAAATATTTATATATATATATGTATATATATATGTGTGTGTGTATATATATACACAAAAATTAACATTATGTCACAACTGACAATGCAGATGAAATTATCTACTAATTATTTCCTGTGCACTGCAAGGACTTGCATGTTACATGTGTTTAACGATATTGTGCGTCTTTATCTAGTAGAATATGGTGAATTCACATGGCTCTTCATACAGATCAGTCTTAACCATCTTTTTCAATACATATCTTACTCCTTACACATCTGATCTTCCTTGTTCTGTTTTCAACTCCTGGGCTGTTATTTAACTATTCACTGCTTTCTTGTGTCAGATTCTTGGAGAGGGAGCTTCTTCTACTCTTACAGAGTAGGGTTCAACTGTGTAGGTGTCATGGAATAAGTCAGGAGGAAAAATATGTCTTCCGATGAAATAAATGCTAAGAAATGCTAAGCTGATTCAAGCGCATCATTGATTTAAGCAAACCTTGCCTCTGAAACACTATGGTCCCTCAGAGAGTTCGACTCGACCAAGTTGTTTAGAAATATTGAACAAAGGGCACTGAGGTTTTTTTTTGTTGTTGTTGTTTTTTCCTTTTTAATGATGTGAATGTTTTTAAGGCTCTTCTGTTAAAGAACAATTTTATTCTGGAAATTAATAACCTGTCTGTTCTCCTCTCTGTCCTGTGGGAATTGCATGTGACAAGCAGGAATAAACCCCCTCCAAAAAAACCCCAAACCCAAAACTCCTTACTTTTTTTTTCTTGTCAAGAGGTTAGGGAAGGAAATTGAGCATAAGGAGAACTAATTTCAAATGTAATGTCAGAAAAACTGCTGCTGCTTCATCCTGGCACTCCCACATATTGGCAACTCATAGTGATTAAGTGAAATAATCTACTGAGAAAAGTATGCAAACTAGCTCTTTACTGTAACATTAAATGAAAGCTGGCCTGTGCAGGAGTCCAGGCCTTGACATTTACACTACTTCTGTTTTATTATTTCCATTGATATTAGCACTGATATTTATATTTTATGTATACCTTACATTGGTCTATACTGTACTGCGATACATTGATAGAGTCTCTTGAAAAAGATAGGCCTATTAAATGAAATGAAATGAAATCCATCCTTTCAAATGAGCATTGGAACGCTATTAGAATCATTATAGGAAAAAAAAGGGTGCGTACAGTTTAAAAAATAAATTAACTTTTTTTTTGCTATAGTTAGAAAACAGTACATTAAAATGAACACTCAATGGTTGTTATATGCGCAACCTTAGCAAGAACAAGTAAAAAGACACAAACCAGATATCCCAGTATGTGGAAACAGCTTCTCCTTTAATGAATATGTAAATGTATGTAAATATGTCCTTTTATTCCCACAGACATCTGTTGTACACGTGCATTTCTGTTCATCAGTTAGACATGCAACAGTATACTCTGAAACTCTTATGCTCTCCATTACCATTGATTTAACATCATTTGTGTGCTACCGTGTCAGCAAGCGCAGGGTCATCAAACATTAACTCTACATTGAAAATCACAATCTGACCTCACTAGGGTCTCATAAGGAATCTTAATGCAAGAAGATGCTTGTTGCCTTGTATACAAATAGCTCCCACTAACATAGTAATTCAGTACAAGGTTACTCATATTGCTCTGGTGAAAATATTATGTGTCCTCCCCTACATTAGTGATAAACTGTTATACACTTATATCTGAGGTGCTGTGCTCATGTTCGTTAGAAATGTTCCTCTCTGCCTGTTAAGGACATGTTCAAAAGCACTCGCTTTGAGATGTCTCAAGTCTTTCCATCTGAGGATATCCACAACTATTTTTTCCTAAATGCCCAAGACAAACAGGGACATTGGTGGTTTTATTAAGATGACTTTAAAACGATGCTTTGTTTTTATGGAACTAAGCAACAAGTTCTGTCCAGAAAAGCTGAAAAACAACCAGCCTCCTTCCCCCCAGTGAAACTGATGTTTAACAAAATAAGCCAACATACCTCTTTTTTCAGAGTTTCAGTGCTTTCTCTTTCCTTTTTAATTTCTGCTACTATGTCCCTCTTGCAGATATGACATAGAAAAAGAATAAAAAATGAAAGACGATGCAGGGAAGAAAAAGGGTACAAATGAGAAAGGTAAAAATTAATCTGAAAGATTCATATTTAAAAATTATGGATTTTAACTTATTTTAATGGAAATACCATTTTCAGTCTTATCAGATTTGCTGTCATGAGCAATAACTATGAAATAAATATTACCTCTAGACTGTAGTTCAGTAAACCTGTTCTCAATTTGCAAGCAGATTGAAGCCATTCATGTTTAAACTGATTGAGATTTGATGCCATTTGGACCAGCTGGCCTTTGAGTTATATAGTAGAAGCAAAAAAATTAGTATTTCAAATACTACTGCAGGTAATGACTAATTCATGAATGAGGATTGAGTGCCTTGAATAAATTAAAAAAAAATAATTTCAAGAGGCTGAGATTGAATAATATAATAAATACTGTTTGAGATAATTTAATCAGTTATATTTTGATGATCATTACTGCCAAAATTATCTTCCTTTCTTGGAAGGGAAAAAGAAAACCTGTGTATCAGTTAAATGTGACTCAAACAGGCCATGGGAATAATAATGAATTTCACCTTATAAAATTAGTACATAAAGAACAGAACAAACTTTGAGATCTAATCTATTCTCATAAATATAGTTATTTAATACAGAGACATATGTACACAACCATTTCAAGTTGTATATAAATATTTTATAAAATATGTTATACAGTTTTATACATTTTAGGTACATGATACATATGCCGACTGATCAGTAGCACTGTTTGTCGCGCTTTGAAATGCAGAACAGAAAGAGATAAAGAAAGGTGAGTAGGGAAGACGAAGCATGTTTACAAGTAAACCAGAAATGCACTTGCTCTGAGAGTAATAATCTCATACGATGTTGTCAATATAAGAGCTGAAGGTCTTTGTGAAGACTATGCTCTGCCTTTTTTTGGTAAATGGAATAATGCAATTACTAAGATTAAAAAGAGCCATGTTAAAACAAAGAGAAGGGGAAAAGACCTAGAAGCAAGAGCTGATTTTAATGTAGCATGAAATCTTTACAATGTTCTTGGTCAAAGCAAAAAAGCTTCTATGAGCAGTGCGTGGTTGCAGAGGCAGACTGAGTAAAAATCCCCTTATGGAATGATCCCAAATTTAAGGAAATCTAAAGCTGCAGTAAAAAAAAAAAAAACATTCTGCCTCCTCTTTGCTTCCTGTTAGAGCAAAAGCCATAAAGTGCTGGCACAGGATCTACAGACTCCATATTCTTGGTGCAGCTGATCAGAATAAGTGACTAATTTATAGTAGTTGGGGTTCTCTCATCATCATACTCTTCACTGGGTAAAAAACTGGCTGGATGGCCGTGCCCAGAGAGTGGTGGTGAATGGAGTTAAATCCAGTTGGTGTCTGGTCACAAGTGGTGTTCCCCAGGGCTCAGTGCTGGGACCAGTTCTCTTTAACATCTTTATCAATGACCTGGATGAGGGGATTGAATGCACCCTCAGTAAGTTTGCAGATGACACTAAGCTAGGCAGGCGTGTTGATCTGCTTGAGGGTAGGATGGCTCTACAGTGGGGTCTGGACAGGCTGGACCCATGGGCCGAGGCCAAAGGTATGAGGTTCAACAAGGCCAAGGTGCTGCACTTGGGTCACAAGAACCCCATGCGGCGCTACAGGCTTGAGGAGGAGTGGCTCGAAAGCTGCCTGGTGGAGAAGGACCTGGGGGTATTGGTGGACAGCCGGCTGAATATGAGCCAGCAGTGTGCCCAGGTGGCCAAGAAGGCCAACAGCATCCTGGCCTGTATCAGGAATAGTGTGGCCAGCAGGACTCGGGAAGTGATCTTCCCCCTGTACTCGGCACTGGTGAGACCCCACCTCCAGTACTGTGTTCAGTTTTGGGCCCCTCACTACAAGAAGGACATTGAGGTACGGGAGGGTGTCCAGAGAAGGGCAACGAAGCTGGTGAGGGGTCTNACCTCTTCTCCCTAGTGACAAATGATAGGATGAGAGGAAATGGGTTCAAGTTAAGCCAAGCGAGGTTTAGATTGGATATTAGGAAAAAAAGTTTCACTGAAAGGGTTATCAACCATTGGAATAGGCTGCCCAGGGAGGTGGTGGATTCGCCATCCCTGGAGGTGTTTAAAAAAAGGGTAGACATGGTACTTGGGGACATGGTTTAGAAGTGGTTTTGTCAGGTTAGGTTGATGGTTGGATTTGATGTTCTTAAAGGTCCCTTCCAACCTCAACAATTCTATGATTCTATGATTCTATCCCCCTTAAGCACACGATGTTGTAGCTTCTTCATCTATGCCGTCCTTCAATTTTAAAATAAAAAAGGTTATTGTTTTAAAATAACTTGATTTCTTTGATCTTTGAGGGGGGATTTTATGTGCCCTGAACTTCACTACTTATAAAATAGGAACAATAATTCACTGTGGAAAATGTATGTTGAAATCTTGCCAATATTGGTGAAGTACTGTGAACATTTACACTGGAAAATGTTCATAGAATCATTCATTTTGCCTTCATTTGTTAAATAGTGTGTAAGTATTTGCTGTATTGCTCTGCAAGCTGCACCCCCTGAAGTAGCAAATTATGGACACCTTAATCACAAGCATTGATAGTAATAGTAACATGGATATCTTAATAGTAATCTTAATAATAATGTAGTAATCTTAATAGTAACATGGATATCTTTTAACACCTAGAGCTGTAACTTAAATTGAAAATTAATATTAGGAATATACATTAACCCTTCCTCTTTGGAGGTGTAAGATGTTTGGGAGAAGGTTCATATTATCTTCTCTGTGCATTGCCTGTTTTGTTGCACTCATGCAGAAACAATGAGCAAGGACATACCAGTTAGGGCCAGACAGGAGCATAAGAAGGAGCTCTGTATCATGGTGCTGTCACCTCTCTACAGACAACCACAAAGTGCTCCTCAACCCCCATTTTCAAAACTTTTATGTTAACTAATATTTCATTACAAGCCTTACACTGGAAAAACCTACTCATTTATGTAGTTCATTTCTTCAAAGGAAATATCTCTACATAATAAATTTTAACAATTCTTCAGTAGAAAACAAGCAAATTATTGTCGTAACTGCATGCTCAGGGAAATGGCTATAATAATTTCACCACCTTTACATGCAATAAAAGATAAAGTATCAGAGCTTATTGTTTGGCAGGAAATATTTATTCACACAAAATTGCACAGGCCCGGTGCCTTCAGCTGACTACAATTTTTCTTCACAGTTAATCCACTCCAGCAAAGTGAAAGGCCTGAAAAATGTGCACCCATTGAAGGGCTCCCTTGCCTTTAAAGTCCCTTACATTGACAGAGTGCCTTAATGCAGCCTCAGCTTAAGTGAGGTTTGGTCCCCTAGGCCTATGCAAGGGCCGTTCCCATTTGTCAGGGCTTTAAACTCCAGTTTTCAAGGGCAGAGATGATCACATTCGCAGCATAAGGAAGCACAGACAGACCTGCAATAATTACACTAATGCTGTAATAGGAAAAAATTGGATGAAGAACACATACAAAATGTATTCTTATTGCTTTGTAACATTTTGATTACCAACTAGGCTGTTCATTTGGAAAAATAAGTTTCAACTGTGAAGACAAAGCTTAGAGATATATTTCAATGACATGTCTGTTCAGTCGGGAAGCATGTTTTGCTACTTAGCCAACAATTATAATTCTTGTTAATACTGAGTAATCAAAATCTGAATTTTATACTTATTAATTGGAACGCAAAGGTTAAAAAAAGATAAAGGATCCTTCTTCTGGTGTAATTGTGCCTACCAAGACATGCATGTGATTATCCCTGGTAAGTTAATAAAATGTGAACTTCATTAAAAGTAATCTGATTAAATTGTGAAATTAATTATACTCAGCAGAAGGCATCAAACTAGAAGTTTCTATGCATGGTAATGAGTGATACATCCTGTATTCTTGCTCACCGAAGTTAAACAAACCACAAATTTTGTACCTTAACGCAGTACAGTTTTGGTTTGCTGAACATTTAAACTATCTGTTAGAACCTTTTGAATTGTATTTACTTGTCTTGTAGGGTAAAATATGAGCTGCAAAGCTTTAATGAAAATATCCTTGAAACTGAAATAATCAGTCAAGTATAGGTAGATTAGAAAATTATATATTTACTTTCATTGAAAAAGACTAACCATAATTTTTCAATTCACTTTAACAAACTAATACACTTAAAATAATTAATTTCTAGTGCTGAAAGAAGGTTACTGAAATAATGAGCTGGCACAGTCAGTGCATCTGCTCTGTATCTTTTTTTTTTTCTTGTGGCCAGGAGAACTGTACTATATACTTACTTTAGTAGTAGATCTTGAAGTAACAAAATAGTAGACCTTCAATGATATCCTGTATCAATAGATGTGATGAAAAGCTGCTTTTCCTTATTTAATGCAAAGAATGGAGCAAGGAATATGCTGATGATTTTTCCTTTTCATGAAAAAAGATTGAGTACTGTACTCTGGTGATTTCGTACTATTTGAGGAGCCCTTTATTTTGGGAAATTTTCTTAAGCAGTCTTTGGATTACTGTAGAAGTACAAAAAGGACAAAATGACCCAAGAGAATCTGATTTCGTGCTGCTTTCTTGTGGCTGTCTCTTCCATTTTGAGACACCTGGAAATAAAGACCTAAGCCAAACCTCTGCAAAGATACTAAGGCACCTACTTGCTGTGAGAATCTTTTCTGTCAATATGAATAGAAATGACACCCGAATTCTTTATTAAGAGAATAAACTGGAGATTGTATTCTGTCTCCATTTCTCAGAACTGAATGGCCTCATTTGGCTCCAGCCTTTTATGCCCTTAGAAGGAAATTCTTTAGTTTTCACATTCACTGATTTATTGCTCCAAGCACACTTGACACATCTGTGTGTGTTACTGCTGCTTCTGCATCATACAGCTGCATCGTGTATACCTTTTATTCCTGTACAACAATTCTCTCTACAGCTTAACAATATCTTTCTTGATTTTTTTAACATTTAGATTTCCTATTTTATTATTCTTGGTTTAAGAGGCTGTCATATTCAAAATTGGGAGGTCATTATCTTACTCATTGATGGAGCTGGAATTCATCAGCATGGAATGTAGTCTGGGTCTAAGAAAACGTATATGGAAATTGAGGTAAGGTGTGGATTACTTGTCAGTAGAGGTTTTCAAGAACAGGTTAGAGAAATGCCTGTCAGGAATGATCCAGTAGCACTTGCTCCAGAGGTGTGATGGAAAGCAGTGCAAGGGGCGGACTGCATGATCTCAGATTTCCTCTGACCTTACACTTCCGTGAGCTATGTGCTCCCTTGTGGCCAATTATTTTAGACACTCAATAATTATTTATCTACAGAGGTGTCCAACAGTGCAAATCTCATGTCTTACTGGGTGATCCTTATACAATCAGGCAAATTCTGTTACTGATTAAAATGATATGTTTCTGGACTAATTCTATTACATTCTAAGGATTTACGCAGCATTACACAGCTGCAACGTTAGCTGCTCAGGTACATGCATACACATGCAAGAGCTGTGTCCTAATGTGAGCATACTATCCTTACAAGAAAGCCTCTAAGAAAACATTAGCCACTTATTTCTGACATATTTTGAATTTCCATGTCCACCTCCAGCACTGTCAATCTTGGAGTCAGCCAGATTCAGCAGAGCAGGAAAAATCTCTCCTTCTCCCCTTCCCTTTGTGCATTGTAATGCAAATGAACCCAGCAGAAGAGAAGAGAAGAGAAGACATTTTATACTGTACATGAGGCCATCCAAGACATCAACAAAGGGGAAAACTGCTTTCTTGACAATGTGATTTTTCACCAGGGTGCTTGGTTTATAGTCATACTATTCTTTCTTCTTCAGCGATCTGCCAGCTTATCCCAAAAAGAGGCTGAGAAATGACAAGAACAGAAAGGATGAATTTTAAATCTAAAATCTGTCATCGGTTCGGTGCTTTTCATAAACTGGACACTTTGAAGCAGGAGATTTATATTTGTACAAGTTTATATAATACCTAGTGTAATAGGCCTTTAATTTTCAGTGCCTCTGAACTATTACATTATAAATATTTAAGAATCTTATAGCTGTATCTCCATCTCTGTGTACTTTGTCTTTAAATCTCTGGGAAACACTGCTGTTTATCACACCCAGCAGCCGCTTAATGTTGGTGTCAGGGTGGGCTGTAGGGCAGGAGGTTTGCTCTGCCTCCTCTCATGGATAATTTACTGCTGCATTTTCTCATTCAGCCCTTCTCTTAACAGAAAAGGGGGCATGGAGGAAAATTCTTCAGCTGTAAAGAATGAATTTGTTTTAGCTGCATGAAAGCACAGTCTCCAGAAGGGTAAGAAGCCCTGTTTAAAGTCGCAGGGGAGTATTCACACCATCAAGTCTGTTGCCTGGATGTTGAACACAGGCTCCTTGTATAATGAACGGAACATCCAGAGTCTAATTCCATGCACTTTTAAAACATATGAGTGTTTTGGATTTATGTTGTCTGAGGATTTCAGCTGTAAAAACCACACATGCATGCTGTCTCTATCTCTCATCAACCTTTCTATTTCTACCACTTTCATCTACCTGATGGTTTTGGGCGGTTCTCAACCCTGCTTGTAAAAGCTGCACAAAAGGTGCTCAGTGAGTCTGCTGCACCAGGGAGATCTTGGGCTTTTGGCACACAAGACCAGCTGTGGCAGAGTTCACAGCATCACAGAAGGGCTGAGATGGGAAGGCATCTCTGAAGATTGTCTGGTCCAGCCCCTCTGCTCAGACCAGTGTCACCCATAGCAGGGCACTCAGGTCTATGTCCTGTCCGGTTTTGAATATCTCCAAGGATGGAGACTCTACAACCTCTCTGAGAAACCTGTGCCAGTGCTCATTTACGAGTGAAATTATTGAATCTATCCTCATAGAATCATAGAATTGTAGAACAGTTTAAGTTGGAAGGGACCTTAAAGATCACCTAGTTCCAACCCCCCTGCCATGGGCAGAGACCCCTTCCACTAGACCAGGTTTCTCAAAGCCCCATCCAGCCTGGCCTTGAACACTTCCAGGGATGGGGTATCCACAACTTCCCTGGGCAACCTGTTCCAGTGCCTCACCACCTTCAGAGTAAAGTTAACACTCATGCAACTATTACATTTATCCACATTAGATAAAACATAACATCTAACATATGCCTATATTAAATTTTCTACAAGCTCTATCTTAAAAAAAAAAAAAAAAAAAAACAAACCAAAACCCCAAGTGCAGTAGTTCTTGAAGAAAAGCAGCAATATTAGAGTACTGTTGTATACAATGCAACAAAGCAGCATCCAAAGATAGCCAAGTGACATGCTTGGTTTGAAGCAGACAAAAAGGAAGCACAAGTCCTTTGCTGGGGATTCATTTGAATAGTGTACTTTAAAAGATAAGCAGAAGCTGCAGCACTGGCATAAAAATAATTTTATGTAAAACCCATACAAGCTGCTTCTGTCACAAAATTAACTGCCTTCAAAGCAATGTTTGTTATATTTCCCACAGGTGAAGTAATGTTTGAAGCTATTATTTGGTGCATAATTTTGGTAATCAAATAAGGCTTTTCTTCTTCAAAATAATGTTTGAATTCTCATTTCTACTCTTTATAACCCTTTGGTAGTTCTTGGTAGCCTTTGAAAGGCAATATACTACATTTAAAGTAAATTTAAAATCAGTTCATATTACTTGTCATAGTAAGTATTCTGTAAGAATGAGAATTCAAATGTGTATGGCAAAGTTATTTCTCTGGCAAAAATTTGTAGCAGTACATAGGAAATAAGGGAATACAATTGAGACAGCACATCCACAGCACGGAAACCTTGGCTTGCAAGGTAAAGGATCGAGGGTTTTCCTATGTTGTTCTGTTGGTCATATGTATGACATTCAGCATGATCTTTCCTTCTGGAAGTAAGAAGGAGAGAAACATAAAAAAGGAGAGAATGAAACCAGGATTCACTTGCAAGGCACTGAGCTCTCTGAGGGACAATAAAATAGAGATTATGTGATGTCATTAACTGTTTTTTACCTTTATATACTGTTTACTGTCTGTGTTTCTGATACAAAGATTTTACAGACAGTGCACTTTTGCAAATTCACTATAGTTTCATTAAACTGTTTAGTTGTTTTGAGCTATGACCCTGTGAAAATGAGATATTTAAGTAAACCCCAGTTCTAACATGTTCTGAATTTTTCTCTTTTTTTCTGATGCATTTGCTGTGCGCTCTGCTTTAAAACTAAAAATTATAAATACTGCACTTATTGGCTGTGTTCTATCAAAGCAACTAGGATGAGATATCTGGGAAATGCCGGTCATATCCAGATCTCTACTTATTTTTATTTTATGATTATTATCATGCATAGCATGTAAGTAAGAGTTTTAAGGATATATTAATATAGTTGAATATTTGCACACGCGCACACACACACACACATATGTATAGCATTATCCTTAAATGTTAAAAGTTTACTGTTAGTTTTTGGTAGTCCAGGGGCAGATTATTCAAGTCACACATCAACAGTTGCACTTGCAGTGTTAGCCACTGTGATTTCACATCAGCCATTTGACAGCAGAAAGATGGTGTCTGCAAAGCACTTCAGTTGTGTATGTGTAGGTGTTATAGATATTATATATGCATATACATATACTAAATTCTCTAGTAAAAAATTGTCTTTTGCAAGCTCTCTTTTAGTTAGAGAATTTGCACATTTGATAGATGCAACCTTTTATAAAGTATTTCTAGATTAGAGAATTTCTAGACTTTGCATAGCTTAATTTACATGTGTTTCATGTTACCAGTGTTTTATTGGAATGGAATATTAGAATGAGAATAGGTCAAATGAAATGAAAACAAATTAAATTTAATATAATCAAAAATATGTACACTCTTTGTACAACAAATAATTAGTCAGTGAAACTGCTTGTCAGAAGATACTGTGGACAATTGTCTAATAGGATGAAAACAATTAGATATATATGACTAATTGTAATATCACGCATAATTGCATTAGCTGAGCTGAAAATGTATAATGAATATCAATACTCATGATGTGGGATCAAATATAAGCTTACCCATTTAACAGAGTGGGAAGAAACATTCCCCACAGACGTGTGATTGCGTAATCATCAATTATGTATTTGGAGAGGCATAGATTTTCAGGCCAGGAGGGATTGTTCTGATTATGTTGTCTGACCTTTGAATAAATGCATACAGCAGAATTCCATTCAATCATTCCTGACTTAGCTCTTAGTTGCCAGCTATATTTTAGAAAGATGCTGAATCTTTTAATGCCTTTACTTTTAATATTAATTTTTCTGTTTTCACATTCCAGCTTCTTATTGGAGGCTTGCTGGAGCCCTTTTCTTGTTATGATTTTGTTTGGAGAGGATAAAGAATATTTTTGACTTCCAGCTCAGGTCGTTTCTATGGCTATAATGTAGACATCTTTTGACATCATCTTTGTTAAGCAGTACAGCTGTAGTGGTTGGATTTTTTAATCCCAAGAAAATATGCAAAATTAAATATATATATATATGTGAATTTATATATAAACTTCTATTTGCAAATCAGTAGTTTGTGATCAGTAGTAGTTTGTGAATCAGTAAAATCTTTAAATCTAAAACTTGCTCAAATAATTTTGAGATATTTTGATTCAATATTGTCCTTTTTCCGATTTTAAAGTGCTAGTTGCTTAGTAATAGGGAAAAAAATCATTACACTGGGGAAAACCTGCTTCTTTGACATTTAGAAGAAAAACAGAGAAGGCTATTTCAACAATTTTAGCTCTTCTTCACAATATTTTTGGATTAAAATTATAGGAAAGTAATTTTCCCTGTAAACAGATTCAACTTTTTAAAACCATATTTTTGAGAATATTTTTTTTAATAAAGAAATAGTCCAAATTAGACTTAAACATTGCTTCCCCCTATACTGTGTAATCCAGTCACCAGGTCAGTTTTGTCGCTCTTTGCAAGATGTGTTTCAGTTTGCCACTATTTTCTAAGGATTGATACCAGAAATGGACAAATTATTCAAATAATTTCACCAGGTCCTTCTTACACTCTTGTTCCACTTCTCCAATTCCACCTGATGGTCTTCTGTCTATAAAATGAATTTTTCCTCTCTTAGAGTTTATTTTGTACTTTGAGGACTTCTTTTTGTTGCAAACATACAATGGTGGCATGTTGTTTTCCATCTGCAAATAGCGATCACACAAGTGCTTGTCAATATGGACTGTAGGTCTGACCTGTTGGTATATGGTATACCACACCTGGGAGAGGTGTGTTATTACCTAGTAGGAAACTAGGAAAAGTGTGGCTACACTTGCAGTGGCAGTGACTCAGAAATGTTCTAAAAATATGAAAGGTCTAGTCATTATCTTCGTCTTAATAATTCAATCTTTCAACAAAAGTATATTTGGTTTCCAACTGTGCAATCTTTGGCTTAACATTGTAAGATATGTTCATGGCATTTTCAGGGGGATTTTTTTCCTAAGTTCTTTTATTTGTCAGTGTGTAATGTGAATAGGAGACTTTCAAAAAAATGACGGGAAGTGATACAACATTTTTGAGAGTTTCCAGTCCATAGAAAACTTGTTTGTGTCTGTAAAGGAAGTTAGATATATTTTTCCGTATCTTAAGGAAAACACACTATTTTCAGACTATCAGCATTTGTTCAGCTATAATTAAAATTGTGTCAGAATTTAGTAGCTCATAAAGTGACAAAGATCTATTCACTTCTCAACAGAGATTTGACAAGTAGTATTTCAACTAACATATTTTAAGAACTATTTCCCAAAAAAGGAAAATAATAATTTTTCTATTTATACACGGTTTCATCCTCAAGAATTTCAGGGTACCAATCACAAAGCTGCATATAAAATAAAGCTCTTTCTACCGCAGCACTATAGCTCAAAACATGTGAGATACACTGCTGAGAACTGGACAGAATTTATTTGTATTAAGAATGCTCAGATACAGATTTAAAACATCTTTGAAAATCC
The DNA here is from genome assembly GCA_013398815.1 of Ibidorhyncha struthersii. NCBI lineage: Eukaryota > Metazoa > Chordata > Aves > Charadriiformes > Charadriidae > Ibidorhyncha > Ibidorhyncha struthersii. Next base: position 625,401 of record VZSZ01003708.1, read on the forward strand.
ACCTAGGTAGATGTCTACCTTGTTCTAAGGAGGAAATAGATACAGTCTTTTGAAAATTCAGCTCTAGGGATTGATTGCAGTATCCTTACATCCTTATTTGTGCCTCTGCTCTCAGTTGATCTAGGATGTGTATTGACTCACTCAAAGAAATTATTTTCTCAGACTCACTTTGAATAGGCTCATATAGTGTGGTCTTGCAGAAACAGACTTATGGTCTTGAAAAGAAATACTTGTTCTGCTGAAATATGTGTGAATGTCCTGTTGGACCAGGCCTCCAAGAGATGTGATTTGATTTTGATATCTCTGCTTTGTATTTTTTCTCCCTTATTGATCTTTACTTTCATTTTTTCCTCTATATTCTATGTCCAATTCTGTTGTTTCCACTTGATTTGATTTTCTATCTGCAAAGAAAATGTAAAATATCACTGCTTTTGTACGCTTAAATTTTTGAGAAGACAGAACTCAGTAGTAGGTATGATGTATCTAACCTCGCTTGCCTGATTTTAGCAATTTGTGTTTGGCTTATGACAGAAATTTGAAAAGCTGAACTACACAGAACAAGTTAACAACCTTTATTTGAAAGGAAATAATTTTGTTGTAGAACTTGCAAAAATTGTTTTACAGACCAGCTTTTTTTGTGTGTGTGTCAACCCATGTATCTTTCTTCTAAGGTGCAACCTTTGTCTTGTGTTCTTGACTAGAAAGATATTTAGGGTGTTTTAGTATTTCATTTACTTTGAAAGGAATGCAGAGAAGTTTCCCCCCACTTTCAACTGTCATTGCTTCATACAGCTCTGGTATGAAATACTTGAAATGTTTTTTTCTGAGCCCATTGAGATTCCTTGGCACAGGAGAGCACTATATGACTTGAAACAAGTGCTGAAGTTTACTTACAGAAGAAACTTTTGTTATTATGATGTTTTACTGAACCTGCCTTGAGCACCTGTAGTTGCCTTTTGTTTTTCCTCAAATACCCCTAATGGTAAGAATTGGAATATTTTTTGCAGGCTTGTTCTTTGAAGCGTATCTAACATAGCGCTAAAGGTGCACTGTGAAAAAGGACGAATACCTTGCTGCAGCAGAAGAAAAGCATATGCTGATATAATGCAACAGGTTGCTTAAAATCCCAAAGGGAGGGATCCGAAGCTGTCTGAAACTTCATCCATAAGTCTCTGTGCTGCTGTAGATGCTACTTGTGAGTTATTTTACATATCCTCTATTATTTATGCAGATTTAAGTGATGGATGATGACATATTTAGCTTCAGCCTGATTGCTTTGTACACCAAAATTTTCTTGGAGAATATCAAGCAAAGGCATGGGTTAGTGGCTGACTAACAACAGATGGAGTATTTGAAATGTGTGATTTATGTAATTTGGAGGGGGAAAATCTGGTCTCTCCCGCCTTGAAAAAGAAAAGGAGTTTCCCTACATGCTACTTGGTCTTCCACTTACTATCCATGCTCTGGACTTTGGCTTTCAAGCTTGTTCCATTCAGTTGAAGGCTGCTACTTCATGAAATAAATTAAATTTGAGAGTCTAATTTTTCTAAATTCTTGGTAATTAGTTATAGGTGGCAGAATTTGTGTCATCAAGATATTTTTCATGTTTTTCACTCTCCATTTTGTCTTCCTCTGTCTTTTCTTTTGCTCTGGAAAGATCAGACAGTATAAAAAAAATGAAGGCACATTTTTTAGATTTTTTTCCCTCCCATTACCTTTTTCCATAGTTGTTTTGTTTTTAAATAGATTTTTTCTTCTGCTTTAACGTATTATTCATTTTCATGTGTTATACATTGTTTTAATAACAATGCCAGATACTCTCAACATTGCTTGTGAGTCACAAAAATATGAAAAAAACAACAAAAGAATGGAGAGAATGAAGGTGGAGTATCTTTCTCTTTTTTCCTTTTTTTTAATTTTTCTCTATCAAACACACAGATATCTATCTATCACTCATAATAAAAACTGAATCCTCAGAGTCGGATGTCTTAGAATACTTAACAATCCAGAAAGGAGGACAGCACCTAGCAGCTATTAAATGCATTAGAATACTCCTTCGCTATTTTTACCTATTTTAGACAAACACACGCAAAGATCACTATCACATTTAGAGATGTCCAGCTACCTGTACTCCTATGGGAAGATTGAGAGTATTGTCTCTCTGTATATGCAAGGCTAATAACAGACATGGAACTTGTTAAAGAAAATACAGTATCTGTAGTTTTCCTATGCCACACATGCTTAGAAAGTAACTGGCATAATTGTTTAACCTTGATTTATTTAAAGACAAAAAGGCTCAATAGGATCCTTTGGTTACATCCTGTGTCATCCGATGTCTTTTTTTATTAGATGTTTGAAATTAAATACTGATCTGTGGACTAATCTTGGGATCTGTTTGTTTATATATGTACATACTTTAATTATTTCCCAAAGCATTTCACAGGCATTCATTTCAATTCCTTTTTGACTGGGGGCATCAATATTTGAAAATAAAACACTTGCATTTTATGAGCAGCTCATATGTAACTGAAATGGGTAGAATCATAGAATCATAGAATGGTGTAGGCTGGAAGGGACCTTGAAGATCATTGAGTTCCACCCCCCCTGCCCTGGGCAGGGACACCTCCCACTAAACCAGGTTGCTCAAAGCCCCATTCAGCCTGGCCTTAAACACCTCCAGGGATCTCAACAACTTCTCTGGGTGACCTGTTCCAGTTCTTTACCACCCTCAGAGTGAAAAATTTCTTCCTAATATTTAATCTAAACCTACCCTTTTCCAGTTTAACGCCATTCCCCCTCATCCTATCACTATGTGCCCTAGTAAAAAATCCTTCCCCAGCTCTCCTGTAGGCCCCCTTTAGGTACCAGAAGGCTGTAATAAGGTCTCCTGGGAGCCTTCTCTTCTCCAGGCTGCATAAACCTTTCTTAAAGATAAATGTTTATGTTTTAATTTACATCAAAACAGATCAGAGGTTAGAAGAGGTAATAATCATGAAAGAAATAATTCATACAAGTCTGTATTTGTATCTAAATAGTCTAAAAGACTGTATTGTATAAAGATTTTTTTCTGTTGTTTCTCCAAAGACAAGGTACGAAGACACTTCCAATTGATGTTAAATTAAAATAACTTATATGGAAAAATTGATAATGGACAGTAGATGCTACAGAGAAATAGTTATCATATAGGCATACAAACTGAATTCATGAATTCATGCAAGTTATATATATTATTGTGATTTATCATCTTCAAGGGAGTACATCATGTGATGCCCTGATGCTGTATAAAAATTAATTAAAGATATTCTTTAACGCTCTTTGTTCTCTAGAATTTCAGTGAGAAGTCCACAAACTGCTCAGTAAAACCCCATCTCTTTCACAAACGCCAGCTACATTGTTCACAGGAATGAACAGAAAATCTGTTTTATTTCTCTTATGAGGAAAAAAACTAAAATATCTTGTAAATCTCGATGAAATTAGTTCACAGAAAAATAGGTATGTCAGGTTTCTCTGGACAGATCAAACTACAACTAAAAAGGCTTGGTCAGCTCCAGATTGTTAAGTGCCTATATTGTTGTGTTGGGTTTTTTTTTAGAATACAATATCTTTGTTTGAAATTTGGTTTCCTTGCTTTTGTTTATAGTTATATAAGTTATATATAGTTAAGAGACACATCCAATTGAGGCAAGTATTCTCTGCTCCAAAGAATGCTCTTCATGTACCTCAAACCCAGACCACTAAAGAGAGTTCTTAACCTTGACATTCAGGTTCAATTTTTTTTTCTTTCTTTTTTGGTCCAGATTTGTACGAATGAAGACTGTGCTTATTTTGGTTCTTCCCACAGCAAGCAGAGGTGAGTGTAGCAGGGCAGTGGTCATCCTCATATCAAACTGGCATCACCGATAAATCACTCTCCTTGGGACAAAGTGGTGCCACTCTGTCACACTACTTTGCAGAGCTACACCTGGTGAAACGTGGTTGGTACAAGTGTGTACACCAGTGCCCACACTCAAAGACAAGTTCTTACCAGCTGGGTTCAGTAAAGTGTTCCTTTCCAATTCTTCTCTGTTAATATTTTGGTTAGTTGACTTAGGCTTTCAAACACCACATTTAAATTACGAATAGTATGCTTTTCCTACTATGTTAGAGACATACTTCTCCATTTCTAGCTAAATAGAAATAATTGCAATGGATTTGGAAAAAAAAAGAGCTTGAAATAGATTTTCCAAATGGGATGCAATGCAATGCTCAAAGCATGAATAATAATGCATAGATTTCATGCACGTTTTTGAAGAAAATTGCTCATGTTGCACACAAATCCTAAATAGGAACCTTTCAGGGTTTATACATTATACTATTTCAGAAGTGTCCACAAAACTAATGAGTTTTGAGTTTCCAGTAACAACTTGTGTGATTTCTTATTGCAGATGTAACTCAAAAGGAACATTTACTTTATTCTTGTCATGACTCCATCGTCAGCAAAAGTTGGGGTTCATCATGTAAACTACATAATTGTAAGAGACTAATCCTCTTATGAAACAAAATCAGTCCCCACGTTGCTGTGAGTAAGAGCTCTGAACTGCTGGTTTCTTAGCAGGAACTGTGTAAAGTTTTAGAATTATTTACAGCCTCTAGGAGCCCCTTAATTTAATGACCAATTTTGAGCCAGCAAAATCTAATAGTAGCTGCAGATAGAAAGTCACGTTGTTGAGAAATGGGTGAGGAAGTAGCATTTTCTGGCAGTGGAACACCTACAAAGACAAAAGGTCTGGCTTGGAAATAGGGAAAATCTTAAAACAGAAAGCAAATTCCTGAAGAAAAAGATGTCATGTTTTATACTGTGCCTCATGTGGCCTCTTTGATTTGCCAATGAACATTTGACAAGCTTCACCCACTTCCCTCAATCCTTCCTCCTGCCTAATGGGGGATATCATGTTTCTCTCTGGGTAGAGTTTTCTTTACTTCCCTTTAGACTGGAGGACCTATACCTTCTCCAACACTGAACATCACTGAAGAGCCAGGAACGATCTGTTAAATAAATAAGCTAGTGGCTTCCATATTACGGTGCAGCTGCTGTCCTAAGCCAGATTAAAAAGTACTGCAACATATTTAGGAGACAAAGTTTAGAACAGATTTTTCAGTTTAGAACAGATTTTTCAGTTTAGACTGCAGATGACTGGGACTAAAATATTGGTCGATATTCGGTTACTGTCTCAGATGGAATATAACCAGAGTAACTGTCACTAAGAGAATAGGGAATTATTCATTGCTACTTTAAAATATTCTAAAAAGTAGCCTCAAGAGCATCTTCCTCAAACATAGATGTTATAACTTGAAGCTTCTTTTTCTCTCTCTGTTGTGGTGAGTCTTTTGTAGGCCATAAATGTGGAACAGGCGTTGGAACTTGGGCGAAGCAGGGCTTTGATCACATCTCTCCAGGCTTTACATTAACCACTGTAGTCTTTGACAAAAGGGTAGCAGGACCTGTGAGGCTATGAAGGGATGCTCATCCTTGGAGACTCCTCAGGCTGAGAGCCTCAAGCGGCCTTGGAGGCTGTTCAGCAAGCAGCTGTGATAGTAGGAAGGAGTAATTGGATGGGTGCGACTTCCTTTCCCACTTGGCTGATGCTGGGCTTAACTCAGTGCTCTGACTTTTGCACCTCCAAAATATGACCAGATGTTTTCTAGGCACCTAGATATTGGATCTGCTGAGGCTTTGCTGCTTCCGGTTTTCATTTTGTCCATTTATTCTTTGGTGCCTGCTGTGTATCATCTTCTATTCTTGTCTTTCTACATAACTGTTTTTATCTATCCTTCTTTCCTTATTCTATGAATCCTCAAGGATTACTCCATTGCCAAAATCTTTCTTTACAATCAATTTCAAAGAGCACTGCTTGATCCTCTGCTCCTTGAGCTTCACCCTGTGCCTCTTTGCTGAGCCTCTTTCTCCAGCTATGGGGTCATTAGCTTTCTCTCTGCCTCTGCTTCATAAGTTCAGTAATTATCTTTGTATTTTTTTAGTTCTGCATGTATAGTCAGTGAATCCATAACTGCTGGATCCTCACATCTCTGAAGCACATATGGGAGATTGAGTAATTTTCAAAAACTCAGATCAAACAAAGCTTTCCATCTCCCCTCCCTCCGCCTCCTCTCTCCAAAGATCGTGGGGCTCTTACAGTTGCCCTCCATCTCATTTTCTAGACTCTCTTTCCCTCTGATCCCTCTCCTCTCTCTAATCATGCTAGTACAGTGCTCTGATTTTTTCTTCTAGCCTATTACCCCAGCTAATTCCGTCAGGGAAAATATTTTTAGTATTATTATTATTTTTATCTAGGGCAGGAACATTCATATTATTACAAAGGTGTGAAACACTGGTTGCCTGGGTATGGCACGCTTTGGTGCAAAGATGAGAGGCAGAATGACATGAGAGTGTGGAGATGAAAGGCTCTGTCATGCTCTTGGAGGTAGCAAACCCTTTGATCACAGACCAGGTTGTAGCAAGAGAAGAGTCAGCATCAGATGCCCTTGCTGATAGATTTTAAGACTCTGTGGGTGGGTAACAAACACCTGCTCTGATGCTTAGATCTGACCTCAGGTCAATTTGATATTCATTTTACACCATATCCACCTAAGATAGGATATTCATCCCTGTCTTTCAAGTTTTCCTTTCATACTGTCCCCACGGAGACTTCTTTTTCCTCTTTTTCTCTTACAATCCATCTTTCCTGTTGCTCTATCAATTTCTTCATTTGCTTTCCTTTTACGTGATTCAGGATATAATATTTTCAAGTCTTCTGTGTCATTCTATTTTAGCCAGTCTCTAATTGCCTCTCTCTTTGTTACAGTGCTGAGATGTGGTAATTGCTGAATTTGTTCCAGTGTCATGTAGTGCAAAAAAAGTTTCTCTTTAAATAGTAGGGGGATGATTCTGATCTCATGCTGCTTAAAACCAACTCAGCTGATAAGCTGAAAGGCATTCTTCTTGATTTATTGTTACTACAATGAGGTCAAGCCCTTTGAACACAGTATACCTGCAGCATTTCATTTTCTGTTTTGAATGCTCTTAAAACAGATTAAATAATGTGATATTGACTCCACTAACTCTTATGACATTTTACAAAAGAAGACAAAGCTTAACAATTATTCTTTGGGGACAATTTTTTTTTTTTTGAGGGATCAAGACTAATTTTAATCCTTAGACATCAGTGATCAAAATACCAATATTTATTTATCCATCACTTCAGACTTTTTCCAATACACAGACTTTGCTGTCACAGAACTATCAGTAGTTATTGTTCTGTTCTACTGCTTTTACCACAAGAGTAGCAATTATAACACTGTTTGAAAACCTTTATTTCAGTTTCCTCATCCACTTGCACCTCAACTGACTTGATCATCTATATGCTTGACCTGATGTACACGTTTCACTCACAAACTTCAATCTTCTCCTGTGGCAAAGTTAATTTTGGATTCTTTGTTCACAAGGTGTTAGTCAGGGGTTCAGGCTTTGAACATACCTTCTCTTCTGTCACAGGGAAGCATGTTAGGATTTATTGTCAGATTTGTCTTGAATGTCTTCTACCGTGTCTGGATCTATTTAATCTTTTGTCCTGAAACTCAGTCCATTCTCTCCTTAAATGGAATTGGGACTCTTCCCCTCTTCTCCTTAAATGAAATCGGGACTCTTCCCCTTCCAGTGATAGGTGAAGGTATCTCTGTTGTATTAGGAGTATCCTCAACTTAACTGCCTAATAAAAAGTTCTCTAACACATCAAACTCTCTTCTCTGTCTTTGGTAGTTACCTGGATTTCTTTAGCAAGTCTTGCATTTTTTATCAAATTGGAGATTAAAACCAAACTTTATACAAATATCTTAGCATTAATGTCTTTTAACTCAGATACTGCCCAATAATAATCAGTCACTCAGGGCTGACAACAGGTTTGAGGTGGCTGATCCTCTTAAGATCTTAGGCATATCTAAAAGTGTTCTGCAAAAACTTCTGCAAGATAAGATAATGAGTTCCAGATAACTTAGTTCAAACAAGAACACTCTATACGCACAATACTTGAATGGGTATGGAACTCCTTTCAAAGATCTCTACTGATTGTGATGAAACACCTGAATTTATTTGTTCCCATGTAATAGCTATAGAACTGATAGATGATGTTCATAAGGAGTTCTTAAATAGGTATCACAATGAGTTTCATTGTAACAGCTATGAAGACTGTGATATTATTACATATTAAATGCAGTGTGTTAGTGAAAATATAGTTCAGGGACAAAGTTGAGATTATATCAAAATAGTGCCTGTTTTCACAAAAAAACCTTGTTGCATCCCACAGGTGGGAAAAAAGGAGAAGGCATTCAACAGCCTTAGGAAGAGAAAAGGAAGTACAACATACTAGTTTGTCACTGATTTATCTTTCCTAATACTATTAATTTTTGACTAGAAGTATGAGAATAAAAGGAGAACAGTGCAAAGCAGATAGGAGCTACAGTTTTGTTTGTTTGTTTTATTTTTCCTCAATACAGTTTTGCCAGGGAGGTTTTGACTGATAAGGTGCTAAGGGTTAACACTTATCTAGTCCCCCAAAGGGCACACTGAATGGATGACAAGATTACACTGAGATGCAACAGTCTGAAAACATTTTCAAAAAAATATTAACCCTCATGCCTGAAGGTTTAAATTCAACTCTATTAGGATTAGATGGAAATATAATGTGATGGGCATATTTTCATGCACAATTGGTTATATCTTCCTATAAAGCTTTTAGTACTAACCTCTAGAAACATGTATTGGACTGCATAAACTATGCAGTCCAACTATGTTGGAAACTCTGTGATAATTTTCTTAAGTTATGGCCATACTTTTGCTAATCCTTGAGTTTGAATTTGCTGTGCTACCCAGAACAGCAACAAAATTATCAGTGACAGAAGACTGTGTGTATGTGTGAGAGAAATTACCTGCCTCTACTGACCAGAAGCAATTCTTATTTTCATTTACAAGTGACTTGTTTTATGGGATGTAATTTAGCTGGTCAGTGAGAGATGCTCACAATCCAGCTCACAGCATTTGCTGCATTGGAAGGGGAACAAGTTAATTCTGCTTACCAGGATGATTACAGCTGCTAGAAAATCTATTTCCACATAAGCCATTCATGTTTCAGTAAAAACAAAAGGATGAAATGGAGGTTCACAATATCAGAAGGAGTGCGAACAGAGCCAAGCACTATTCACCTACCTGTTATAAGAAAAAGATGTGACACTTCTGGGACATAGGAGACTTCTGCCTCAAACTGAGTCTTCTGCAAATGACATCTTGGAAAGCGAGTGCTCCTCCAGCCAGTGCAGAGGCTAAAGGAAAAATCAGAGTAACAGGCTTGAATACCATATACTCAGATATAAGATATTTATTTTCACCTGTATTTGCAACGAGATCAATTTGAGACTTTTTTTTTATTATTTAGAGAACTTGGGAAAGCCATTGAAAATGCAGAATACCGGGAAATAGACTAATATCTTTTTCTCCAAAATAACTCATATGTATTGAATGGGTATATAATTATTCTGAGATTATGGTATATTTATTAGGTTATTATGGAAGTCCCATGCTGTTTCAATTTACAAACTGATTTGGGGATCAGAAAGCTTCAAGGGTACTCAAGTTTCTCCAGCAGTCTCAGAGCAGCAGGTTTCTCTTCCTATAGCAATTGGCAGTGCAGCTACTAACAGTTCCAGCACTGAGACGTTGTAACTGGATTTAGAATTAATCACCATGCCTTTTAGATAACTGGAAACACAAAACTTAACTTCCTAATCTATCATTCTTACCATTGGTGGAGCATGTGGTGGCTGAACGATGTTTCAAGGCTTTCCTCCACCCATGAAGACTAAAAAACTTAGATATAATTATGTCAGTCTGTAGCACAAAAGAGAGCATGAGGGGACTGTAGAGGTGGCTGGCTGGGCCCCTGAACAGTGTCATATTTTTAAATAAAGAAAAATAATTAAATAAAGTTCCCTCATAACTGGTGTACTGCTATGAAAACTGTGTAACTTCCCACTTACAAAGAAGCTGTACTGTGGAAAAAAGACTCAATTCTAAAGATAACACTGGAAAAAAAAGGCAAATCAGAAAATGCATTTCTTTTATACATCGTATACTATTACAGAAAACCAGAAAGAAAAAAAAAAAACGGTCCACTAGCCCCAAATAAAACCTGACTTGTTAGACATACAGAACAAGTCATAAAAATTACTTTTCTCATGCTACTGTAAAGGTTTAGAGATAGAAGGTTTTGTGGAAGAAGAATAAAATTGAGAGAGTATGACAATGCTTCTTAGAATAATCTGCTTTAAAAAAAATTGTCACTACAGATATTAATGTACTATGTTGTCTGATGCTATAACGTTTCTTCAAGATCTTACTGAAACCAAAATTAGTGTATAAATATTTCAAAAAAGTTTCACTGATAAATAGGCAACCTTGACTGACAACATATTATTAATGAAAGTGGGGGATTTTACTTCTTGTTTAGACTAAAATGTAGATTTCTTATATGAGAGGTTGCTAAACTACTGTTATAGAATTACTAAATAGAATAACTAATTATTAAAGCACTACCATTTATACTGCAAGGTTTACTTTAAAGTCAAGCAAGTAAAAAAATGAAATAAGACGCTACAGAGGACACAGCAGGAGCTTTCAGCATTTAGTAAATCCTACCGTTTTGAATTTCTTAATCAGAACTGCTTCTGTTGCCATCATGTACAAACCAGGGATTAAGACATGACAATAAAAGTCAAAACTTAAGCAGTTATCAAGAATAGGAAAATTAATAATTATAAATTGCAAGGACAATTACAAGCGTGTTGGTGCAACAGGAGACCTGGGATTAAGCTTAGGTAATATGACTTTAGAAGACTCCTTCTAAATGTCTTAAAAATAAGTCAAGACTTAAAAGAAGGATGTATGCAAACCATGAGCTTTTAATTGTTTTTCTAATTTCTTAGCTTCTCTAAATTGTATCAGGGAACACCTATTATTTGTAAAAGTAGTACTATGGTAACTGTAAGGATCAAAGCATGTGAAGAGGGCAACATTTCTGCAGAGAATTATGCCTCCTGTAGCAAAGATGAAAGTGAGGGGGGAAAAAAAAAAAAAAACAGAGAAAACACTGTGGCTCGTAGTTTCTTCATTAAGTTCTCCCATGTCTCTCAAATGTCTAAATTCTTCCAATCATTTCAGCTAACCTAGTAAAGAAATATGTCCTCTCTTTACAAATCTTGGTCCTCCATTTTTACTTAATACATACAGATTCTTTCTAGTTTCCTTACCCATATTTTTTGAATGGAAGAACTCTGAAAAGTATCTGCAAGATTGACATTAGTGCTAATTATATGCTTCATTGTGCAAAACAGTTGAAAAGTCATAGGAATCTGAAGAGTGACAGGTGAACAAGACCTTTTCAGGAAAAAAATACAAAACTAATCAAATCTCCCTGAAATTCTAAGATCTTTCTTCAGTTTAAGTACACATGATAATTTCATGGGTAAAATTCAAATTATTTTATTCGGGTGTTTTTAATGTAATATAATTGTATTATGTTTTGTTAGATCCTTGGAGAATCATCAAGCTTTTGATTATGTTGTATGCCTGTGCCATGAATCTGTGGGAAAGGAGAGAGAAATCTCTGCTTCTCACTGAAGAAACATCTTTTCTCCCTATTCCTTCCTCATATTTACCCATCTGAGATAATCAGGTGGTCTTCACATCCTGGTGTCTGAGCCTTGCCTTTAGACTGGGAACATTTAATCTGAAAAACTGACATTATGGGCGCTCGACAGTCTGTGAAACCTTCCCCAAAATACCTCAAAAAGCATGAAGTGCTTGGTGGCCTCTAGAAAGGATGAAGAGAAATAAGTAACTGTGTGTGGATTTAGCATTTGACTAAAAGTCCCATCTGACAGCAAGGTATGATATCCTGGAACAGAGCTTTCACAACCTTTTTTTCTTTCTATTTGCTCTCAGAATTGTATACTGCCCTTCCAGCCAGCAGTATCTGTGGCATAAGCAATAAAAATTATATTTCAAGCAACAGCTAGGACAGACCTGTGCCCCCGCTGGTATGTAGGTGTGTTGCAGAGGAGGCATGACATCAGAAGACCTCTTTGAGGGACCTGCCACTCAAATTAAGAGCAAACCTCACTCACATCGTTTATTGGCAGCAGTCCCTAGCCTGCGCTGTTCCTCCCAAACTGTGCCAAGCTGGCTCAGGTCAAACCTCAGGCAGAGGAGAACGTGCTGAGGAGGACATGTGTGGAAGTTCGTGTGCTGAGGTCTCGAGTCCTTTCCTTCTCCCTGGGTGGTTTACTAGAATAGACCCAGACTCCTAATGTCTCAGTCCATTAATATTTTCTTCATATGCTAATTAATTGCAAATAAAACTGTGGATTGTAGCTTACATTATTACACATTTTGCTTTCCCTAAATGATGTCAGCATTCCAAACAATTTTCCTGGGCAGCATGTTTCATTAATTTTGCCCTCAGCACATAGATGAGTATGGAACAATCAAGCAGTAAATACAATGATCTGTATATAATTATTGATTATCTTTTCAAAACAAAATTCCTAGACATGCAAAAGTAGCAAACTACAGAAATTAGTAAACCGAAAAAAAAGTTATAAAAGCAGTATTTACTTAACCAGAGTAAATCTTCATTTAATCATTCATTGTAAGTGAAACTGCTGCTCATCCCTCCTCATCATTGCTCCTTTCTCTATCTTCTTCTCTCTGTCTTTTTCTGATTTGGTGTATCCTTACCTAGAGTCAAGGAGCAAACTTGCATCCAGTACTCGATATGTGGGCACACATACGGATGTTTTCCATTTTGTTCTTTATGACTTTTCTAAGAATTCCTAACATTTGAAATTCTGACAGGTACTGGAAATATACAGGTTTTATTGTAAGATCAATCCATCTCTATAGAAAATGGGACATGAATGTTTATGTGGAGAGACGAACATTTTATATTGAAATTTCCTTATTTGGCTGTAGAATGTAAATACATAGGCAAAATTAATCAGAAGAATAAGGTCTGCTTTTTCACTAGTCTACATGAAGAAAATAAAAGATGCTTAGTTTCAGGTTAACCCATTTCATTATTTTTCCTGGAAACAGCTTCATTTTGCAGTATAGCATACAAAATATTTGAAAACAAGTTAAAAAAAGAATAAATCAAATAGCTATTTAGAACATGAAATCTGTTTATCACTTTTTGAGAACATTTTAAAAATTGAAAACATGAACGGTTTAAAACACAGAAAACTCCATATAAGGAAAACTTTTCTAAGAAGCATATGCACATCAAAGAAGAGTCAGAAATTAAGGATTTATATTGGAATGAGCTTGAAAGAGCCTTATTCACCTGAGATTTATGAACTTCTGACTGTAGAAGGTCTTTGCCATCTGAGCCAATGCTCAGGACGTGGTGATGGAAAAAGTTCAGACTACCATTTTCTACAACTGCTGGCTGCAGTAAGAACTGGCAGAATAATCAGGAGATAAATGACTTTTCTACTTCAAAACTAGCACTAAATCAAGAGCAATCTCAGACTGTCAGATTCAGACCTCCACTACCTGAAGCAACCACATAATACAAAGCTGTTGCTATTAGATACAAGTTGGTATTAAGTTCCTGTCCCATTTCATCCATCTAACCAAACTTCCTTTGAAAGGTTGCAGTAGCATAGCTTTTGAGTTAACGAGTTACAAGGTTTCTCTTGCAATTTTCCTGTAGTACTCCATGTTCCTCCAAATACATTGATTTCTATCTCAGCTCAAGAAACACTGTTCAAGACTATTGCTTCTTTTTCTAGCACAGTTTAACCTGTGGAAGGTAAGGTTCAAGATCTAACTGCAAACACTCAAACTGTGCTTTTGTCCCACATGGCTCTATCTGTTTATTATGGGATTTCTTGTCATTAAGGGGAACATTGTTTGCTTGCAGTGGGTTTCTGTCAACATAGGATCCACTCCTTTCTACAGTGCAAAAAGAACGTTAAGATTTTAGCAATGATGAATACCCTGCTGGCTGTGTCTCTCTCGATCTCATCTGTGTCTGTAATGGGAAAAAAACCTGGCTGGAAGTGTTATGTAAATGAGCACGAAAGAAAAAAAAATCTGTATGAGAAATATGTAAGCTTTCTACATACAGCAGGTATTTAAATATGCATATATATCATCCCTAATCAAAAATGTCCTAAGTCAAGACTTTCCATTAAAACAAATTCTCCTATACGTTTTTTGATTGGGGAAGGGAAAATGATTGAGACAAACATTTTTCTTTTTATGTCTTCAGTGTTTATAACTCTGCACAAAACCATTGGCATCCCAATTCCTTTGTGTTTGCCTAGTGAGTGTATAATGACTTCACTTAAACAGCTCATCTTCCTTAGAACTGTTGATAAAATTCTAAAATTCCCTTTTATTTAGCTGTCAGCTAAAAGTACTTATTCAGTCTCTGGTTTTAAATGTTGCATGGTCCCTTAAGAATAGCAGTAGTATAGGCACCTGTGTCACACCAAACTTTTAAGCCACAAGTTCTTCTTGGCAAATATGTTTTCACTGCTTCTTCATCTCCTGCAAAATCAGCTAAGCTTCCATATAAATTGTTCCTTAGGGTAAGATTAAAAACAACAGAAAAGATGCTTTACTTTAAAGCTCTTGTTTCTGCTGGAGCTCTACAGTAAAGAGCAAATTTTGCATCAAGGGGAAAAAAACAAACAGAAGCATGGGGGAAAGAAGAGGTGAATACCTACTAAATTAATCAGCAATAACAATTATCTGTCAAAAATTATGTGCATATTCAGTGCATACATTTTCCTTATTACCTCTCAGAAGATTTTCTGAATGGAAATAATAAGCTATGCTTTATTGTTGGCCCAATTTCTCACACTGTCAACACTTACAAAAATGTACAAAACACAGTTTCTTTTCTAGCAAAGGAATCAGGAACTTGGATCAAAGCATTTCTTCTGTCCTGTGCTGAAGCCAACTAAACTACCTTGCTTGCACTGGCACTGTACCCTCAGTAAACCATTTTATTCACAGGTGGTTTAATGCAGCTTTGATGTCATGTTCCTCAGTAATGAATAATTGCTTCTCATGCCTCAAGGCATGTAACAAAGAAGGAAATCAGTATCATGACATGATTTTTTTGTTACTATTATTTGATGAGATGGCTGTCATTCACAGGGAAAAAACAGTATGCCTTCACGAAGAGACACAAGACATTACTTTCAGAGTGAGTTATAGCAAGTGTATGCATAATGGCCAAACATGATTGAAAATATAATCTTCCACAGACTATTTATTTGCATATGTGAATATTGTATGGTATAGCTAATTAAACAAATTAAATGTCCTCTTTCTTGATTTCTAATCTGTGAATGTCTACTAAACATATTTGACATTTCAGTAGAGATAACGATAACAGGAAACGTGAGTGCTCATTACAGATTTCAATTTTTATAACAGAAAAAAAATAAACAAATTTTTGCATATACAGCTGGATGCAAATATGTCACCTAGGTCTTTGTCCCTCTGTGGTGGGCACTAAACATTTTTTTTAATGCCATTTCTGTGCTAAGATGAGAGTCAGTTTGGATGCTTGGCAGTCAGAAGAGCTGTGTTTTGTGTTTTCCTCCACCACAGCCATCCTGCAAGCTCTTCCAAAGGCCATCTAACACTTTTGTGGCAAAACCTTTCTAGCTGCAGTGTGACTTTTGGCCCTTAAAACAAGTGGTGCATCAGGCTTGTGACGGGGTCTGTTACAGGTGCAAATATTAAGGATGGATGTGTGAAAGACCTGGCCATAAGGACATGTTGTCTAACAGATTTCAAGCAGCTCTAGGTGGAACAGGTACAACAGAAAAGTAACAACAGATGGGCAGTCTTCGCACTGGGGATGGAGATTTTTGGCCTGAGACTGAGTTTGAGAATGAGGCAAAGGACTAGCTGGTTGCCACCCTTGGTACCAGGGCATAGCACCAGGAGAGAGGGAGAAGCTGATGGTGGTGGCTTTTGGGAGCAGGATGGGCCAGGTAGGCTGACTGCCCACGGCTCAGCATTGCTGAGGAGGATATGGTTCGGGTTCAGACCCGGTACGGCCTGTGGCACCTCCATATGGGTCTACCCCGCCGAGGACTCTCTATTGGGAGTCTCCATTATTCAGGCAGAGAAAATCCTGAGTGTATTCACACCTCTGTGGACAGTAAACCCATAATTTGGTGTATTATTCGGGGTGATGTCTTCATGGAATCTATGGCAGGAACTCCTCTTTTCAAAGGTTTATATCAAAGAAGCAGGAAGTGGTGGTTCATATCCCAAATGAAACAATCAAATGGTTACAGCACTGAGAAAGCACAACTCACTCCATGGATGTGCTCTAAACACTAGGCAATAATGAAAAAATGCAGCCAGCCACTACCTCTCTTGTTAAAACTGTGCCAGTTAAAGGAAGGAAGGAAGGAAGGAAGGAAGGAAGGAAGGAAGGAAAGGAAGGAAGAAAGAAAGAATATATAAAAAAAGGAACTTCTTTGGGACGCAGGGAGAAGCTGTAATCCTGTATGTAACCTACTAGATTATAGGTTTGTAATCACAACCTCAGCCAGTAGTTTTCACTCTAGTTAATAAGGCAGAGTAAAATACTCATTCAGATGAACTTGGTAACACACACAAAAATGATTCTTTGAATTGACAGGATTAAGGAATGGGACCTGTAATGTCTAAGATGGTTCTTGAAGGCAGAATTTCTCTGCCATCAATAAATTTCATGAACATTAATAGTATCAAGCAATAGTCTAAATATTTACACAGGAACTGACTATTGGGGATAGTGGTGATTCACCATGTAATATAATGATTATATTCTTCAGGATACAGGATAGTATTGAGGCCAACAGGACAAAAATCCACTGACACAACATCTGTGCCTTATTTCACTGCTGTAGAAAGCTAAAGATAAGACAGTAAGTGTGATTCTGATTTTGTAAAGAGTAGTTTGCAATGAAAACCACTCCTTGTATGCTAGAAAGCACATCAAATGATTCCGAATTCAAACATCTTTCTGCTTTCGTCTACTCATTTCGTTTGCCTTTAGGAAACAGTAGTTTTGTTAGATACCAAGAATCATTCCATGCATGATATAGAAGCGCTTCAAAAAACTGGTAGTTTAATCACCTATGCTTCAGTCAATAACCCCAACCAACTCACAAGTGTTTTTACTTCTCAACGACAAACCATAAGAACTAAAATAAAAGCCAGGCTCTTTGAAGTATTTGTGCAGAAGATTTTCAGGTGTGACAAATGACCAGGAGGAAATTCAGCTAAGCACTTCTGAGTTCCTAGATCTGGCTGTGTGCCCTGATCATGTCCCAGGTGCACATGAAGTGAGACCCCTACATGCGTACTCATTTTTTTGTTCCCTTTTCCATCCCCCGTCCACCTCCACTGATCACCTCACACACTGTCTTGGACAGTGAGTGCTCCTATCTGACTGCTAAAATCAAAAGCTTGTAATCCAGCATTAGTGACAAACTAAAGAAGGGTCTTTAAAATTTCTGCTGCCTCCTCCATTTGCTTCCCTGCTCTTGTATTTCATCATCACAACAATATTTCCTGTGACGAATCCAGCTACAGCCCAATCTCACCCATTTCTCGGTCACTGAAGTACAACTGCACTGTGGCACCTTCTTGGTGTTATATGACACCCAGAGAAGAAGTATCATCAGCATATCACAAATCATTTTACCCTGTCTCTCACTGGCTATTCCTATTGCTGCTGGCTTCACTGTATGTTACTGCATATACCTACACTGAATAGGAAATGCTGATACATCTTCATCGTATAGGTTAAGAACACTGTTTATGACCCTTTCACAATGATGTCTAAATTATGACTTTTGGGTACAAACAAGTTTTACTACTGCTTTTCAATAACGTGCTATGCCCTTTGTATTTCTGAAGATCTGAAATGATTTTGGTGACCCTAAAGGAGCTGCATTATCAGGAAATGCTAAACGTTTGTCACAAAATCATCAGATATTTTTATAAAGATATAGATGCTTATAATTACTATGCTTCTGCATAACAGCCTGAAAACATAATATCTTACCTTGTGCAGGATGTTTTACAATGACATGAGCTTGCATGTCACTCTCTAAATGAAAGCACAAATTAGGAGAAGACAATAAATGCATAAACTGTATATATTGCTCACTGTGGAAATACTCATTATTGAGGACTGAATAAGGTGAAAACTACATTGTCCTGTTCTTCATGATGTACTAAAGGAACAACAATAGCTGAAGGTTAATTAATATGGAAATTTAAATAACAAAATTCATATCATATTTCAGATTCAACTATTGTGTGATCTTGATTAACTGCAAAATCTAAAAGGTTTTTTTCTTTCACAGCTGATTTATGTAGCTTCATCTCTTATATTTTCCAGCTGATTTCAAATTTTCTAGTTCACTGGCTGAGCCAAAATGACACATTATTTACTATGTATTGCACCAACCAGAAAATATTACTTGTCTATCCATCTAAATATGTGGTTTGTTTAAGTTTTCTTGGTTTGGTTATCTTTTTTCCCTAAGAAAAATCTAATTGCCCATTTATTGAAACAGTTTTTTGATAATTTCTCCCTCTAAATGATTTGCCTTAACTTCTCTCAATGATTTGCCTCAGTGACAATGTTAGAGAAATATTAAATGGATTGGCAAGATTCCAATCCATTCTTTATCCTTCATTTTCAGAAATGAGAGAAGTTGAAAAAAGAGGTTTGCTCATGTGTGAGCATAAAACTGAGGATAAGAGATGGAAGACGAACCTAGATATAACCCAGACAGAAATGACAGATAGGCTTGGCTTTCCATCCCTTATCGTGGAAACAACTAAGGTTTTGAAAACATTTTTACTTTGGTGTTATTAGAAATAGAACAACACAAATCTAAGCAGTATAGACTAGCCATGAGTAAATTCAAGCTAACAAATAGAAGGTTACTAATGATCAAAGGAGAGAGGTTCAAGGCGGGAAAAAAAGTAGCTGTTTTAACATGAAGTTTGATATGTTTTTGACAGTGCTATATAAAATGAATCTGTGTGAAGGATCAAGGGGTGTGCTCACCAGTACAGGGCCTTGGTCTGAAGCCTAGAACCAGGACAGAAGACCGTGTTCAGCAAGGGGGGTTGGCACGTTGTCCTTGAAAATCAGTCCTACACTGGCTGTCCTATATAAAAACACTTCTTCAAATAACACGAAGGGTGGCAGTTCCTGTAATTTCTGTAACTGAGTGGGAAGGAGAAGTTATTGTAGGAAAGACCTCAGGCCTCAACCAGGTCAAAGTAATCTTGATAAGGCTTGATGAGCCAGAAGTTCCTTCGGGCCCTATGGTCTTTTACTCGATGTACTTGATGCTCAGGGACATCACCTGAGGAGTCATCTATTATAAAGGCAAGATTGCCCAGTAACACAGACTAAAGTAAGAATCTTGAATTGAGTAGTGGATAAGAGATTAAATAAGGAGCCAGGGATGACTTTTTCTATCAGGTAAGTTGAAGGTTTTTTTATGACAAATACTTTCTTTCTTCCTCAGCACCCCCTTTTTAGCATGTCAAGTCTTGCACAAATGCACTGTGTGGCTGCCCAGTCCTGCTCCCTTTCCTTCAACGTCAGTTTGGTTTTGCATGCTGCATGCAATCTACTGGCTGGATTTCTTCTCTCACATTCAGAAGATCAAAGTACTGATTAAAAAATATGGCATGTGCTATAGAAAATAGATGTAGCATTCAAAATGCAATCGTCCACAGACAGTCGTCTTCTTCCCCTTCTAACCTTCACAGGAATAGTGTCCAGCCTGGGTCACAAAGGAGAAAATATTTCCTAGGCTTCTATCTATCTCCGTTAGCATGCTATTTTATTCTGCACCTGCAGCTAGCAAATAGATAGAGAGTATTAACTGATTGAATAACTACGTCCTCAAACATCTTTCTCTGTCAAAGACCTTCACTAGCATTTCCATTAACTGATCTGGGCAGATTGTCTGTGGCTACTAAACACTGTCATTTCCTTAAAGCTAAAACATCTTGTTCAGTGAAGATACTGCTGTCAGCCAGGCTTTAGTAGTGATGCAATCCCAGATGTTTTCTACCAGTGACACCAATTTCTTGCCTGATGCTAATCTTGATACCTTGTTTCCTTCTGCTGTTAAAGAACTCAGTGACGGACTATCACAATGTAAGCTCTTCCCTTCATTTACTTCTAAAGTGTCTCCTTTTACTTGTGCCCCAGTCCTGTCAAGCTGCAAGAAGCTCTTTTTTGCAACCATAGGTAACAGAAAGGAGAACAGATCTCTTTTATGTGAAATTTACGTGCTCAGAATTACAGCTAAATGAAATTGAAGTACTACCTTGACCTTTTACTACTTCACAATGACTGGCTTAATCAACAACCTCTGACATCTTACCTAAAACCCAGCCCTTTCTTCTTAGCTTACAGTAGGAGCATATTGAAATGCAATTACAGTCATACTTCCTTTACAACTGGATTGCCTCATGAATGCCAAATGATTTTTGAAGTTCTGGAAAGAAATGGCCTGTATTCACTTTTCCTGTAGCTGAATACAGCATATGGGTGTCTCAAACACTGAGCTTGCTCTTTCTTTGAACACTTTTTTTCAGGTTTTTAGTTCTCTGAAAGATGGACATGTGAAACCTCCCTTCTTGCCAACAGACGGAAGGAGGTGCAAGTAAGAGCCATGTCTTGTCAAGGCTCACTATATATTAAAGTATTCAGTAATACATTTTAATTTACCTGAATTAACAGGAAGTATATAGAGAGCTACTTGAGATGACCACATCTGGTACAATATATTACCTCCTTTTAAGAATACTGCTGGAAGATAATTTTTGAGAGCTTTCTAAAACTGGTTTTATCAGATGCCTTATTTTAGTTGAAGTTACTCAGATTCTGGTTGTGCAGCCTTTAAATGTTAATACGCAATATGCTAAGAGCACAGCAGCAATATTTATCTCAGCATCCAACAGTATTTATACCTCATTTCTGGAAATGCATTTACCACGTAAGGAAAATGTTCCATTAAGATCTCCTAGAGTCACCACTTCAAATGAAAATCTTATGTTTCATTAGCTATAAAAGTATCAGAGCATTTCCTGGAAATGGGTTACCAAATCTTAATTCTTGTCACCTATAATACAGATTAATTATTTAAAATTTAACTAATTTATCCTTAGAGTCCAACAGACAGAGATTTTCCTCTGAGGGATCTGAACTTATTCAAGCACAGACTCCTAATCCATACATATTAAAATGCTTGATATGCTGACTGCATTATTGGTCTTATAATTTGTTTTAGAGTGTTTTCGAGGATTCCCAAGAAAGTAAGCACATATACGCTGACTCCAAGGGAAAAAGCAAGCATTTTTATTAACTACAGGCATGCATTACACTAAGGGTATTTAGCAAAGCCATTAACATATGGACCCGAGCACCGTGAGGAAGATGAACCATCCGTACATTCTTATGCCATCTTGTTCCACAAGCTCAGCCCAGCAGTCAGTAGGTGCTAGCTTTACGTGCGTGTCCCCACAGAGGCAACGGTGACCTTGCTGTACACCGGCCCACTGCTCTTTGGGAAATCCCGGTATTTATACATTTGCAGAGGAACGGGTTTCGACACACGTGATCAGCAAGCGCCGAAACACACCTCAGTTCCCAATTCTCAATGTACGGAGCCTATGCCGCATGTGCCCACTGGCCAAGCGTGCTGTCCTGTTTATTGGTTCGTAGGCTTTGTGCATGCGGCATATTACCATAATCCAGCAGTCACATATCAACCTTGCTCAGGCCAATAACAGAATGTTAAAAGGTAAACAAATTATGAACTGAGTCTTGTATTCCTCCATCACTGCACGTCCTCCCCTAGTATTGCCCAACTTCTTCAGTTCTGTGTTCAGCATTTCAAACAACAGACAATAAACCATCTGTCTTCCTGTGCTGACTGCGTTTTTCTCTATCTACTATCTACTATTTTCTCTATCTAGCTATCTACTTCTCACTCAGTGTCCATCCACAGACCAAAATCTCATCTTTTAACCCCTCTGTACAGATAATTGATTCAGAGTGCCTTCCTCAATATCACCTGATTCACACTAGGAGTGATATTGTAGTGATATTCACAGTTGTGGAATATATCCCTCTGAACAAGCATTGCATTTAATATTTATTAGAGAGTAGCAATACATATTCCATTCCAAGAAGATGCTGTAACTTTTGTCAGGAAAATAGTACTTCTAATAATTTATTTCAAGATTACATTTATGGTGCTTACAAATTTTTACAGTATATATATATTTATATAAACTGTGTATATGTATATATATTTATGTATACTAATAACAATGATTTGAGCTATACTATTAAAATTTTATCATCTAGTTGAAGAATTTTATGATTGATACAGTAAGATCAAGATCTGGGAATGTTGCTTTTATGAAGTGATTTTCCGTGACTGTCACAAATATGTATCCATTCAACAGGTACAGAATATATTATGGATTTGTTCAGAAATCATTTTTTACATAGATAAACTTTGACATTTCCAAGGAGGCAGGGTTCTTTTATCTCAGATAACCAGCAGCTAAGATATTATGGGGAGCATGTCTAAGACATAAGATACAAGTAAACAAAGAAGTAAAATCAGAAACATCAATTAGTGTAAAAAAAGGAAGGATAGGACTCTTAACGGGAGCTATCAGCCTGGCTAAACAATGGGGCTTTCTTGGACCTCAAGAAATAAGATGGAAGTTTACAGAAAGCAGAAACTAGGTCAGATTTGAGGGAAGATGATAGAGTAATAACACGAAGGGACAAAATCGTCGCGTTCAAGGCACAGAAAAGACAAAGCTAGCAAAGGACATAAAAGGTAACAAGACAGGCAATATAAGTGATAGAAGGAAATGCTGTGGGAAACATGCTGTAATATATGCTGTAGGAAAATGTTATGTTACAGTTAAACAGAGAGGGAAATTTATTGGGAAATGGCATCAAGATGCTCAACAGATATATGACGTTCCTTGCATCAATGTTTTCAAACAATGAATGACACCTATAGAAATCAGAGATTTTGAAATTGTTTGATACAATCAACCTAATCCTATATCATTTAAAGAGGTGACCTAAGCAATACTTTTAGTGATTACTCTAAATAGCTCTTGGAATATGTTGACATAGTAAATGATTGAAAAGGAACAAAATAAGACTTGTCTTGAACAAAGAGAAGAGCAAAGTCTGCAAAAACGGAATTATAAATTAGCTACCTAATTTCAATTTCTCAGAAAAACTCTGGGAACAAATGAGTACCAAGAAGAAACAAAGACAATCAACAACCAACATGGATTTGTTGAGAAAAAATGATATCAAAGAAATCTGATTTCTTGTTATAACAGAGAAATAGGATTCATGAATATAGAAGAAGCAGCAGATATCCATTATCTAGATGTTAATCTGATACCGTTTCACAGGAGATTCTCATAAGCAACCACATAAGACGTGGTCTAGATGACACTATCGGATGTTGGCTATGAAACCTGTAACTGAGCCCACTGTCAAAGGGAAGAACATAAGGACTGAACTTCTACAAGTGTCATTGATTCTAGTACTGACTGCTGTAGCTAAACAAAATGAAACTGGAAGAGGACGGGTTACTGGAGTGGAACTGGAATGAATCTTGATAAACTAGAGAAATGGCTTGAAAAACATAAGATACAATTCAGTAAAGACGAATGTAAAGTTTTCTACTTAGGTGTGAGCAATCGGTAGCATAAATACAAGATATGAAATGTCTGATTTGGTAGCAGTGTTACAGAAAAAGTCCTTCAGGTAAAACGGATTGTAACATTAATATGAATCAAACATTAACATTTTTGGAAAGGGCATATAAATGGATAAACTGTATGTATAAACAGTAGCCTAGCTGCATCTTAAGTTCATTGTCCAATTTTTTATGCTGTAATTCATGAAGATGTTGATCAGTTGGATACAATCCAGAGAAGAATGATCAGAGGTTTAGAAAACATGAAATACAACAAAAAATGTTGAAACAGGATTGTTTAAAATCTATGGGAGATAAGGCTGTAGAGGAGAGTGACAATAGCCTTTAAAAGCATAAAAGACTGCTCCAAAGAGGAAGGGAACAATTTGCTCTTTATCATGTACAGAACAAAAAATAGTGTGCTTAAATGGCAGCAAGAAAGATTCTGTTTAGATGTCAGGAAAACCTTTTTAACAATAAAGATAGTAATGCACTGGAAGAAATTGCCCTAGAGGCTGTAGAAATCATTGGAAGTCTTTGAGAACAGGTTAGACAAGCACCAGTAAAGATCACTTAAAGTTGGTCTGGCCCTGGAGAAAGGGGATGGAAAAAGATCATGTGCTGTTCTTTTCCAGGCCTATTTTTTAATGTTTCTATGTACATGCTAGAAAAGAATATTGGCCACAGACTGAAATTATACAAGGTAGTGTCAAGTATAACTGAGTCCTGTAATGGATGTATAATACCAACAAGCAGGGAGCAGGGACATGAGTGCTTGCCTAGCTCAGCAGATTCAAGTTCAAGGTTGAGCTACTGCTGAGTTTAGCAAGAAATGTCTGTCTTTCACAGGGAATGCTCCTGCTTCTGAGGCAGAAGTTTCTGCCTCTTACCTGGGGATCTGGGAGGGCTGTCTCCACATCCCAGTCTCCTACTCTATTCCTACTGTAATATTTCAGTGGTAAAATGAGAATGAAAAGTTGAATGTACTCTTACTGTATTAAAATCCCTCCCTGTTACTGAGGTCAGTGTCTTCAAAGCCCATCTGGTGATCCAAGCTGCTTTATAATGCATATTCTAGAAATTCATCTGAAAACCCCTACATTTCTGTGACTTAACTTCTTCTAGAATAATGGTTTAATAAACAACTGCTAAAGAACAATTCACAGTTCCTGAGTCCCTGCTGATGACTTGCTGGTAATGATATATTCTTGCTGTTAATGATATGCAGCTCGTTCTATATTACTTGCTTCCACTATGAAGTACAGCAAGCCCTCCAAAAATACCGTCTCCATAGTCATCCCAAAAAACTCTTTTACAACATTTTCAAGGTTATCATTTTAGACTTTATAGGAAGCATAATGGGAGTGTCTAAGTCAGAGAATCGGAAGGTTACTTGGAGTCACCCTTTCCTCCTTCTCAGATGGCACATCCCTGTTACTTAATGTATTATTAATAAATTAATAAAGCTTTACATCCTTTCCTCAGTCTCACCAGAATACCAGTTTTTCTCCATTTTCCTTTCTCAGGATCCAAGCTCTGTCTTCACAGCTCAGGACACAGCAACCTCCATCCTACCTCTTCAGCTTCCTCAAAACACATTACTGACCCAGATGTTTCTACTCTCAATATGTTCTGAACAGTGGTGTAATATACATAATTTCAGTCCTCTGTCAACAATTTTATGGCCTTTGTTTGTTTGATACCTCATACTGATAGAATTATGCTGACTGCTGTGCATGGTTTTTGAGAGTGAGATCACAGGGAAGTTTCAAGTACTGGTTTATATAATTCTCATGTGCTTTCTCGCAGCACATGATATGACCAGGGCAACTGCTGGTTTATGAGAAGTAAAACACTGTCTGCATTTTTCATCAATAAAAGAAATAAGTTCTAGAAAGTCTCTACTTAGGATGACATAATATTCATTTATCAAAAATATTCAGACAACAGTTCAAAAAATATTTGTGAACCCCAAAAATTTCATCAACATTGGCATGAATAATGTTTACCTCTTATTTGCTTTTCCAAACAATTCAGCAAACACAGATGTTACAGAAGTTCAGCGCATGGTCAGTACATGAAAACCTGATGATGCAAAAGGGTTACATTCTCGAATAGCAAACAAAATGCATGTCATCCAACATGCAACTTAGAGGTAACATGTAAACATCTAGTAAGTGAAAGAGACACGTAGAGCCTAACTGTACTTAGAAGTAGTGCAAATCTAAAGGATAATAACATTTTGAGCTTACCAACAATTACCCAGCATAACCTGAAGCTAAATTATGCAGCAGAAAAGCTTACAGGACCCAGTCTCTAGATGCCCTCTCCTTTATTACAAGCTGCCTGGACAGTGTTGTCATAAATCCTGTCAGAAATAGGGGATTGAGCTGGAGAATCCAGACTATCATCTCTCACAGAGTTCAGGGGTGGTTGGATGCCATGGTCTCGCTGGCTCTAATTAGTAAGGGAAAGCAAGTAAATAAATCCTTTTTATCTTTTTTTCAACTCTCTAAAATCCAGACATAGTGTTAATCAGTGGGGGATGCTAAACATCAGAAGTGCCTATTTAGATCTTTGGCTTAGTGTGCTCACAGGAGTTTAAGGGATCCAACTGGTACTGAGAATATCTCTGTGCTTTAAAGGAAATGCTCTCTTAAATAAAATATTTAGTAAGCACTGGTCATAAAATTCATTCAAAGGCATAGTCAAGTATTGCCATGTGTTACTATCTATGAAATATCTAAGAAAATGTTAGCAAATGGATAGCTAATCCTCAAAAACATTCATGGTTTAAGCAGCCCCATATAAAGATTCATTTTATGTGTAAGGAGGATATATATTACATTATACTTCAAAAATAAGTCCCAAACTCAAACTGTGCTTCCTTTGTTTGGAAACTCCACTAATTTAAAGCAAAAAGGTAAATTAGTTTGCTTTTTCTTTATTTCTGTATTTTTTTTAATCTCAATTGGCTAAAACCCCCTTCACTAACTTTCCTAAGTAACTATCCTATTTAAGCAATTTTTGTTATAATTTAATTGCAGCTATTATTGAGATGGAAGGTGTTTAAAAGCACACAAAACCATGAAGTCTTCAAGGCACAAAAGACTATAAATGAATTTGACAACATAAAAGACCTTAAATGGGAACAAAAGTTCCTATATACCAGTTTGGCCCCTAGTTCTCCTACACCAACAAAACATGCCATAGGAAGATCCTTAATGCCAGAAATGGGTAAATTCTGCAGATTAATGTCTCCTTCAGGAGACAGTAGTTACCCATTCAACCTTATAGGAAAACAGTGCTTTGAACAGAGTCAAGGAGCTGTTTTTTATACAGTCACTGGGACCACCCCATTGAGTATTTTCACAGCAACTTTTTACTTAACTATTAAAATGACTGATCTAAGCTTGTCTGTTGCCACCAGGAAATACAGTCAAATATGACCAAACCAGATGGAAGGAAGGTTGTTTGCTTTCTCACCAAGTTTACTTCATCTCTAGGATTCCTGGACTTGTTCTATTAAAGAAAGAAACCCACCTGGGACCCTCCCATCCTGTATTCTTGCACTTCTATTCTAAGTTTGTACTCTTGCAGGCGATTGGTGTTGAAACCAGCTCTTAAATATTATGTTTGAAATTCAGACTTAGTTAAATGGCACTTCTGATTGTTGTATTACACTGGGGTTTTATCCAATTTGAAGCTGCATCCTCTAAGCAGGCTCCCCAGCCATTAGGTTCTGTAAGGTGGGATTCTGGTGCTGTGCACAATCATGTGGGGCAAGAGAACTATCTAATGAGCTGATGAGACTGTCAAAAGGAAGAACAGACAGAACAGTGATAAAGTTTAGGCTATACACACGCTAGTAACTCAGATTAAAGTTATTAAATTTGTTTTAGTTTTATATTTATTAATTATAAAAGGAAACTAACTTTACAGAACACACTTTTTTTTTCTTTCAGATGGCTCTTCACAAATGACATAGTTAAAAATATATTTTAGTTGTGGATTCCAGCACTCTGTAAGATATTAAGAAAATCACTTTCTGAAACAAGAAAACAAATCTTCTTCTCAGGATGCCATTTACCCTGTTTATTCACAATAATAAATTCATTTCATATTAACAAGTGAAATGAGGCAGACTTGTCAGAAGTAAGAAAGGTTCATCAGCCAGGGAAAGGGTAGGGAGTCTGAAAACCAGTCTTGATGACTCGTAATTTATGTCCCCCTCATTAACTGAATCTGTGGGGTTGTCACTCCAGTGAGAAACACTTTGGAAAGTGTGGAATAATCAACTGCACATTCAGAGTAGGTGCAGGTGGAGTACATGGATAATTACGTGTCTCTTGTCAAACGTTAAGATATACAAATACTGATTGACCCTTAGTTTTTATTTTTATTTTAAAACATTTTGAACTGAAAGCCAAATCTCACTGTCTTGGTCATTAGACAAGCACTAAAGCAAAACAAAACAAAACAAAAACAGGCTGTTGGTTCTTCCAAACATTTACCTCCGATTTGTGAACAGAAGGGAAAATAGCTGTGTTGAGTAATAACCTGGCACCCACTTCCCTTCCATCGAGAAGCAGTTTCACAGCTGGCAAACAAATTACTCCCTTGCAACAGTGCTTTAGCAAAGAGCTCCTGTTCTGTCTGTTTTGGATGAGAAATGGCATATTGAACATGTCAGGCTTGGACTCTGCACCTTCCTGAAATCTCATCAAAAGCTAGTGCCTGAGCAGCTCCGAGTCAGATGCCAGGAGTGACAAAAGGGCTGGCTAACCACTTGCGGCTACCTGACTGACAAGCCGTCACTCCACTGTCAGAGAGTAATCAATTTGATAGGCCTTGTCATGCAGGAAAAGAAGTGATTATGGAGAGAAAAACAAACAGAGCTAGGCTTAAAGCAAAATAATCAGGGCCTTTAGGATCTTAAATTAGTGTCACGTTTAGGCATCTTGCCTTATTACTTGGATTATGAACAGAGTGCATCCGGTCTGTTCAGGCCTATGCTCGCTACCTTTCTAATGTGGTTTACAGAGTGAGAAACCCTACTATCAACTCAGAAGTGCCACTTGGTTCATTCCTGTGAATGTTGCAGTGACACCCCAAGCATCTGATCCTCATTGCCTTAAATAGTCACTATCACCCACCGGTGTGAAGCAAACATGGAGAAAGCATAGATGGCAGCCCAGCTAGAACACTTGCTCTTTGCCTCCACAGCGTACCGACAAGGAGAGGCAGAGGTTTGGTCCCACCACTGAGAAACTGAAGATATCAGAAGAGGGAGTGTTTATTCCCTTCTTTCTGCCAAGCAAACACACTGAGGAGCTATTGAAGCTCTCTGTCAGCGTTTGTGTCCTTAGGCAACCAAAAATTTTGCTTGCTTTCTCACTGAGTTGCTTGAGGTAAGGTATTAAAGGAGAAGCTGCTGCCTGAGCACTCACACGCCATCCAAGGAGTCACACCCACACCACCTGAGTCTTAACTACTAGCACCAATGTCCCTCCACAGCGGGTGACCCCAGCGAGCCAACGGGTGCCCCTTTCGACTCCTCACACAAACACACACTCTTATTCTCAGGCGCGCTTCCTCCTTCTTCAGGCTTGATGCTAGGTTTCCCGCAGCAGAGCCTCAGGCATCAGATTTTATAAAAATAAATAATACCATTGAAAGCTACAGCGGCAGGGTCAGCCCAGGCTGGGTGCCTCCAGAGAGGGACCTTGAACAAAGAAATCCCTGGGCAATTACACACCTGCCCCTCATAGGCTCTTCATGTGCTGTTCACACATCTTTTAATCCAATGGTGATTTTTTTGGTCTGGGGTCTTCTAATACCCTATTGGATTCTTTTTCTGTGTCCAGGCAGGCAGGCCATTGACCGCCCTTATCTTCTTGATTTGCAGTCTCTGCTGATGGTTGTAGCCCCCTTATCTTCTGGTTTACGCTTCCTGTGCGCCTGTGCTCCCTGGCAGAACATGGGGAACTGAGAAGTCCCAGACTGAGGGAGAAACACTACCATAACATAAGTGTGTTATCAACATTTTACTCATACTAAAAGACTAAACACAGCACTGTACCAGCTGCTAGGAAGATTACCAAGAAAATGAACTAAGGCTTCAGCAAATCTAGGTACTCATGCTAAGTAAAGCTAGGCAAACAGCATAAATCACACCATAAGGCAACTCTAAGTAATTTATTTTAATTAAAATTTACTTATTTAAGCCAAACAACTGATATCTTTCAACAAAGGGAAGAGGAAACCTGGGAAATCCTAATTCCTGGAAGATAAAATGCTGATTCAAACAACAAAGTCAAAAATGAGTGTTGTTTACCAACATCTATTAAGCAGGTGGAGTGTGTTACAGAAAATATTGCTAGAGAATAACAGATGTTTCAGTACCACTTACAGCTGAATTCAGTGTTAGCAAAACAGCTAACAAGACAGTGAAATATCAGCAAGGTTTTTGGGTGGAGAAATGCTTAGATCCAGCTGACTCAGATGCACCTGGCATGTGGGCACCAGTGCTTGATGTGGAGTAGAGTTTTCCAACCCCCTGACGAGCAGCCACCATTACGGCAAGAGGAGGCACAGAGATTTCTAAAGGTCTTCAGATGAGGCATTCCACTATTTCCCAGCACTTAGGAGCTAACCTTGTAGGCGTGCTCAGCACTGTAAAAACTGTCATTTTCATGAATTCATTAATTGCTACCCCATATAGCAGCAGAAAAAAAAAAATAGGTTCAGGGCCTCCTTAGTGTCTCCTTTACTTCTCAGCTGTGCTCCAACCTCCGTGGCTAGGCTAGCTTAACACTTGTTAAAGGAGACCTGTTTTGTGAGATGGCTGCCTAACATCTTAATGGTGAGACACATTACATGATCTTTGGAGCAGGGATCCGATGCTGGGCCTGCTGTCTTGCTCTGTTGCTGCTTTTTAGAAATGAGTGAGACACCGTCTCCCCTTTTTCCTCCCCAATCCAGTTTCTACATTTCTTGCCAAAAGTGAGAGGTGAAGATTTGAATCTTTTCAGGCTGAGGAAAAAGAACCAAGATCCTGGGATGCTTGTTTTTCTGCCAGTTGTGTAAAATAACAATGAATTAGATCAGTTGCTCATAAATGCTCATTTCTCAAAAACGGATAGCATTTACCATACTCAAAACTGTTTCACTTTTCAGCTTCACTACAACTTATATTAGGCTGCTCAAAGGCATTACTAATGCTGTATACAGTTTTTCAGAGGGAAAATCTGATCTCAAAACGTAAGTTCTGGAAGGATGAAAGTAGGTGGATTTCTGGTCAGTAATTCAGTGCTGAAAAGAATAAATGTGATATAAAAGCAAATATCATATTAAAATGCTACTCTTTACCAGCTAGGAGGAAAATATTTTCAAATGTATACATTGTCTACATAATAAGCTCTGGTGGACTTCATTAAAACAGGTATCTTCTATAAATAAAACACTAAATTTGTCTGTGATTCCAACCACATAATTTCAATATTTATGAGGCTCTGAAGTATAAGTAAAAGTAGACTGTCCTTGCTGAACATATAAATAATAGATTCTGCACAAAACCTATTTCTACAGTGTTAATCATATCCAAAGCCATTGGTTGCATTAGAGCTAATTCAAAAATGCATTTAATATAGAACACTTAGGAAACTGTATCTTGTGCTCTTGCCATATGCCTTTGTGTAGACAAGGAAATGCAAATATCATTCTTAATATTACATGCTGATGCCAGGGTTTTTTTTTAATTTATTTAATTTAATGATTCAATTTGCCCCCCCACACACACAGGGTCATGTGTTTACTAACAAAGACGGTGATAGTAAGTTACCCTCAGCAAGTTTGCTGACAGCACCAAGCTATGTGGAGTGGCTGACATGCTGGAGGGAAGGAATGCCATCCAGAGGGACCTGGACAGGTCTGAGAGGTAGGCCCATGCAAACCTCATGAAGTTCAACAAGGCCAAGTACAAGGTCCTGCACCTGGGTCGGGGCAATCCCAAGCACAAATAAAGGCTGGGCAGAGAATGGATTGAGAGCAGCCCTGAGGAGAAGGACTTGGGGGTGCTGGTTGATGAGGAGCTCAACATGAGTCAGCAATGTGTGCTCACAGCCCAGAAAGCCAACTGCATTCTGGGCTGCATCCAAAGAAGCATGGGTGGCAGGTTGAGGGAATTGATTCTACCCCTCTGCTCTGGTCTGGTGAGACCCCACCTGGACTACTGCATCCAGCTCTGGGGCCCCCAACATAAGAAGGACATGGACCTGTTGGAGTGGGTCCACAGGAGGGCCACAAAGATGATCAGAGGGTGGAGCACCTCTCCTATGAAGACAGGCTGAGAGAGTTGGTGTTTTTTAAGTCTGGAGAACAGAAGGCTCCAGGGACACCATATAGCTGCCTTCCAATATTTAAAGGGGGCCTACAGGAAAGATGGGGAGCGCGTCTTTATCAGGGATTGTAGTGGTAGGACGAGGGGTAACGGTTTTAAACTGAAAGAGAGTGGATTTAGATTAGATATTAGGAAGATCTTCTTTACTGTGAGGGTAGTGAGACACTGGCACAGGTCACCCAGAGAATTTGTGGGTGCTCCATCCCTGGAGGTGTTCAAGGCAAGGCTAGATGGGGCTTTGAGTAACCTGATCTAGTGGGAGGTGTCCTTGTTCATGGCAAGGGTGTTAGAACTAGATGATATTTAAGGTCCCTTTCAACCTAAACCATTCTATGATTCCATGATTCTATGAAGTTTTTTAAAGATCTGCATCTTTTAAACCAGTCAGGTTTTCAGGCTTCCTTTCAAATATAGATAAACAGAATTGCACTATATAAATGTACCAAGCATGAGGAAAAAGAGCTTGCATATTCATTGATCTCAGGTGAAAATAAATTGTTTAGTCTGTTGAAACTTTGTGAGCTAGAGGGGTTACTCAGGCTGGGAGATACCGTATGGAAGCCTGTTTAACACCCATGATTTTAATCTGAATTTTTCTGTGTAATCAGTTTCTTATACAATATAACTTTTGGTGGAGGCAACCAAATGTTTTATCCGGTCTCTGAACTGATAGATTGTCTCTGATTTGATGGATGCCTCAGATTTGATTCAAGGATGTTGGAGATGTGAAAGGAGGCTGAACAGTGATTGCATATCACTTTTAACAAAAACTTTTTATAAAACTCCCTAATTACAGTGAAATTGTTGCTATTTGAAGCACCCTTAGTAGATATTGGAATGTAGCCCACTGTTCTACTGTCTGAACTTTAAACTGGATTTTGAAGAGTTATAGACCATGCAGTAAAGAACCGCAAAGGACATTTCAGGGAAGAAGAAGATACCGTCTACTTCATTATCAAACAGCACACAGGAAAGGGACTTATAAGGAGGATAAGCAGCATATAAGTGTGTTTATAAGGTGAGGCATAAATATTCATAAGAAAAGTCAAAAGCTTTTTTAACAATAAAGCCAATTAACAACAAAAGGCAGATAACGGGTTCTCAGTCCAGCACAGCGTCTCATAAAGGGATACAGAGTAGACACACCTATTTCCATGAGCTTTGATGACTGAATTATCTATCCTTTCAAAACAGTGATTTTTTGTTATTTGGACAGGAATCTCTTGGTACAATTTAACAGCAGGGAATATTTGAATGGATGGCCTAGAAAGGCAGTGATCTCTATTTCAATTTTATACACATATAGCATGACTGAGAGAGTAAAATATGTCTAAAAAATCAAGAATATGACAAATTTTGAGAACTGATCCCTTTTTTCATCTACACAACATTTTTCAATCATAGAATCATAGAATCATAGAATTGTCTAGGTTGG
>VZSZ01003709.1:0-10181 GCA_013398815.1 Ibidorhyncha struthersii
TGTCCTGCAAGAATGAGGTGACTGCAGGAATTACACAGAAGGTGTTCAGTCACTCATCGTTGTGACTATGCATGTTCTTTTATTCTAGTTACTTAATATTTCTCAAGGGAATACTTCTGTAATACAGGTTAGGATCTGGAGAGTGCTCTGCAAAACAGCTGCTACTGGTTAGTGCACTGTTGTGTTTTCGAGGCAATGATTTAGGCTGCATAGTGTCAGTGAATATGGGCTGGAATGTGAAATAATAAAGGAGACTGGGAGGTGGATGGAGTATTTCCTGCAAGCTGTTCCTTACAGCTATGCTCTGGGAGGTCCTGTCATTGTTCTGGATTTGGGGTGGTTGTTTTCGTTCCACAGTTCTTAAACAGTCTTTAAATCAATTGATCTGAAAATATTCCTTATGCTAAATTTCTTCATACCTACATATATATGTCATTCTCTGTGCAGCATTATTTTGAAAAAGTTTAGATTTTAAAAGTCTATGCTTTTGCATACCATTTTTGCTGAAAATAAAACTTAACAGTTCTTTCCATTTTTTTGATAGATGAAAACACAGTCCTCTTTTCCAGAAAAGAAGGTAGGAAACAGGAATTTATTTTTCTGTTTAGTGGTATTTTCAAATGGTTGTTCTTTTTCTTTTGACTATTTTGATTGACCTATCTATTTATTTACTTATTTGGCTTGGAAGAGGTCAGGTTTAATTCTGTACCATAGTCTGTGCAACATTCTCCTACCTAGAAGATTCAGAAGAAACTTGTAAAGAAGTTACTACTAGTTAGGCTAGGTTATAAAATTTACTGCAGAAAGCAAATCTGGTGGCTGCCTCTATATGTGCTCTTACGCTCTTTTATGAAGTGACAAGTTCTGTAGCATTTATCACAGAGTTTGGCAGACATTGCTAGAACAGCAGGTGATCTGATGCATTGTAGGTTTTAGAGACGCTTTCCTCCTGGCTGTCTGTTTAACTGGGAGGTTAGCCAGTGGAAGCACAGTGGTAGGTGCTCTGTGAGTTGAGCCTGTTCCCGTATCTGTGGGACTGCTCCAAAGACCTCCTTACCAGTTTTGAAGTATCAGCACTTTCAGTGCTTCTGCTGCACAAAGATGCCATTGCATACACTGCAAAGATTGTATAGGATCTTAACAACAAAAGTTGGTGATTCCCAGAGAATTTGTGGTGTATTTATTTCGGTCTTAAACGTCTCCTGTTAGATACTGTGAGTTTCCTACCAGTTTTCTCTGTCGCTTCAATACTGGATCAGGATCGTTTTTGAATTGTTCCAACAAGACTCCACATGTTTTTATTTCTGGATCAAGTGATAAACTGTGCAATAGGAAACAAGGGTAAAAAGAACTCCAGGGAACTAAATGATTGCTCTTCATTCACAAATTAGATGGAAATCCAAGGAAACTTTCACAAATTATTTTTTTAAGACATACAAGACAAATCTTTCCAAGCCCTGAGAAGTATTTATCTGTCACTGGTACCACTGTTATGACAAACTGAAGATTGATATTGTGTGAGAAACTTTACTGTATCGCTTTACTAATTTTCTAATTACAGTAAGGGTTGTAAGAAATATCTCTGATTTGCTTCTACTGCTGCTCAATACTTGTACGTCTGTTTTCAAATTAGTTGAGTATTTTATCGTTTATGTATATTGCATTTGAAGTAAAACTGACTTCATGAAGAACTTTTTTCTTTTTTTGCCTTTCAAAACAGTATGAAAGTGATGAGAGACCAAGAGAAGAGGTCACTTACAGGCAGCTTAAATCAGCGGAAAGAAAACCGGAACTACTTAATGGTCATATACCTGCAGGCCACATTCCTAAACCGATAGTAATGCCAGACTACTTAGCGTAAGTGACTTGACTTTGATGAACAAACCTAATACTTGAGAATACTTGAATGATGTTTTTCACTCAGCATTTATTTTATATACGCTCTCAGTTTCTCTGCCACGCATGTACTATGGGAACTCAAATTCTTTATTAAGTTAATGTTAAAAATAGACAGGATGGGGCTGGTATCAATGGCATAGAACCAGTAATATAAATAAAAAGTCTTAAATTTAAAACCCACCCAAACCTCAAATGTTAAAGCAGAGCGTTGTAATCTAGCAAGTATGATAACTGCCAAAGGAACAGCAGACCACTATACTGACAATTTAGAAAAGAATAAAATACATGGGAAATTACTTGTCTTTTTAGCCCCTGAAATTTGACTATTCTTCTACTTTCTAAATGCTGAATCTATAAGATGCTCCCATTTAAAGGGTAGGCCTTTCCGTGGTGAAGTATGAGATCATAAATTAATTTTTATGCCATTTGCAATAGACTAAGGCACAAATGGAAACACACCTGAATATTAGGAAAATCTTTTTCACTGTGAGGGTTAACACAGTTTGCCCAGAGAGACTATGGAGTTTCCATCCTTGGAGATATTCAGAAGCCATCTGGACACAGTCCTGGGCAACCAGCTCTAGGTGACCCTGGCTGAGCAGGAGGGTTGGTCCATATGACCTCTGGATGTCCCTTCCAACCTCAACCATTCTGTCATTCTGTGATTTCAATGCTGAAAGCATTTTTCAATACTGGCAAAATTCAGCAGGTTATGAGATTAGCAAACAATACTGAAATATACTGTTAAGGTGAAGGGTCCATGTGTTTGTTGAAGTCCTATCTCTAAAACTAGTCCTTGAAAGCCTTTTTTTTTTGTTTTGTTTGTTTGTTTGTTAAGGAAATACCCAGCAATTCAAACAAATGAAATGCGAGACCGGTACAAAGCAGTATTCAATGATCAGTTTGCTGAGTACAAAGAACTGTCTGGGGAAGTTCATGCTGTATTAAAAAAGTTTGATGAGCTGGATGCATTGATGAGACAGCTTCCTCACCATCCTGAAAGCCTATACGTAAGTACCTGTGAAATGGGCTCATGGAAAACAGGTGTGGTATTAGGTGGTCTCTGACTGTCTTTAGCTAGGGCACAATATCTTGTAATGCTTGCAGTGACTTGGTGGGAGAGAAAGTTTCCCCAGGTATATTATTTCTTCTTTGGTCATCAGTCAAGGATGGTGAGTTGCAATTAAGTTGTAGACATGTTTTTCTAATTTGGGTTTGTTTTTTTTTTTTTTGTCATGCTTGTAGCTTTCAAGTTTGAGTGAGTAACAGTTAAGGTACTTTCATTATTGCTGAAATACAAGATTTACAACTACAATGTTACAACTATAATTGATTGATCAAATGAGAATTTTATTTCTGACAAGTAGTTTGTAGAATTTACATGAAGATATGGAGCCCACTCAGAGTCCTTAAAAATGTATGGTCTTTCCCATTAGGAACAGGAAAGGATATCAAAAGTTCTGCAAGAATACAAGAAGAAGAAAAATGTGAGTGTTTTCAGCTTTACATTGCTAGTAAATCTAATTAATAGCAAAGACAGGGTAAATTGCGAACATGTCTGACACTAGGTGCCATTCTCTAGCTCAGGGTATCTGTAGCTACTACAAGACTTTGTATATTTTGTCTTTTAAAACTTTGGCAAAGTTAGGAAAGAATCCACTCCACTCATGCCAACAACGTGTTTTGAGAATAATGATTCCATTCGACAGATGTGGGGGAAAAAAACCCCAACAGTTAAGGATTTTCATCTTCTGAATACAGAATACTGAGATGAGACATACTCTCAGAAGACTGGTTATTTTTTTGAGATCCAATTCATTTATATTCACTGACTGACACAGCCAACAGAGAAGTTACCAACAGAAAACCTAGTCTTACCCTTGAAAAGAAGTTTTGTATTTTCTTTGTGGCATAGAGCTTAGACAGACTCTCAAAAAGTAATTTTCAGTGTAATTCAAGAGGTTTCACTTTGTCATTTTTAAATGCAGGCAGTAAATGTGTACCTTTGTTTCCTTAAAAACAATACATTACAAATACCTTTTTTTTTTTTTAATGGAATTCAAATTTTGTGTCCATGCTAGTTTAACTTCATTGCTTTTTTTGGGGAGGGACTTACTAGACATACCAAAACACATCTATAAAATCCAAATGATGTAGTAGAATGTCACTTATATTTGCAGATTTCTGTTTAAAAAATGCTCTGTTTACTAAGTAACTATAGCACATAAAAGCAGAACCACTTTTTCTAGCCTTTCATGAAGGAAGGAGAAGAAGGAAATATGAAATTGTGACCAGGGGAAAAAAAATGCGATTTTGGAGAATAATTATGTGCTGTCCTTATTCAAAAACATACTTGATAGTAGACTATTCTTGGAAGAGTCTGAAAGTTAAGTATATTAATGTAAAGGTTTTTATGTTTTTGGCAGGATCCTGCATTTCTGGAGAAAAAGGAGCGTTGTGAATACCTAAAGAATAAGCTTTCTCACATAAAACAACGAATTCAGGACTATGATAAAGTTATGAATTGGAATGCAGAAACTTAGCTATGCCTTCACTTTGTGCATACTATTTTCTATTTTTTAAATTGATATGCATATTTTAAACTATTTATTTACTCTCAGAACAATACACCTATGGGGATTACTTAATCACTTTGTCACTTACTTTGATGTTGTATGTTACTGGTAGGGTTTGTATGCAGATCCTATTTTCAATCAATGTAATGAAGTTATTAGATAAGTTTAGAAAACCTGTGTGCTAACATTCTCCTTTTATTAGACAGTACACAGCCTGGCCTCTTAAATATACATACTTTGTTTGAAAATACTGTATTTGCAAACTCGCAGAGCCCACCAGAGAGAGCAGTTCTCAATGCCATGTCAAAACTTTGCACAGAAGTGCCATTAATGATTTCAGATTTTATTTATAGGTGGTATCTTAATGATACCAGAAGGAGTTCAGCTGCTCTTTCTGGCTGGGGTTTGTTGGAGTGCTTAATCATACTGAATAATTTTGGCAAGTGGAAAAATTAGTTTAATGAGACTTCTTGTATTGTATTTCCAAATGCTCTGTGGTATGTCAGATGCAAAAGAGAGAGATGCAAAATAACTTCCTATTTAAGCAACCATAGTAAGTAAGGGCGGCGGGGGGAAGGTTGTGTTAGGGTTTTGTTATTTGGTTTGGTATTTTTTTTATTCCCCCTCTTTACAGGTGATGCAACAAATTTATACATTGCCTTGAAGGAACAGAGGTACAGGATGAGACACATGTTAGTGTTCTATTAGTGTTGCAACAGGCCAGTACATTCTGCATACCTCGTCTGGGTCATCTTAGTTAGAGTCCGTGGGTTTAAAGGCAAAACACTGTATTCTTCATCAGCAAGTAACAGGATGTTTTGGGTAGGCAGCAGCTGTTTGTGAACTTGACATTCAGAGACTAAATACAGCAAAATTAATTTTCATTCAAAGTACAAATTACTAGTATACTTTATGAGGCCAGGTAAAATATTTTAATAGACATGCTTTCCAGAACATATCTGCATAAATTCAATATACATTTTTATATTTTATCTTGGGGATAAGTTTGTATATGCAAACGTTTTTCATAAGCCAGTAGACTTTCTCTTTGTATCCTTTTTCACATCTTTATTTCCTTTTTTTACTTACTAAAATTGTTAGAAGCATTGATAGTTTCTTTGTACAGTTTTCTACAGCTGCAATTTTTTGTTCTGAAATTTATTTTAATTTGGAAAAACACCCACCACTGTAGCCATGTTACTCTATGGCTTATAAAAGCATTTTTTTAGAAAAAGGTGCTCTGATTATTTCAAATTTTTATTAGCGATCATTTTTTCTTTAAAAGAAAGTTTTCAACATTTGCCATAATTAGAGGCAAGACATCAGGAAAGCTGTTTCTAGTTTAGAACAGTGGTGGTAGTACCACCTCTGTTCTTCAGTACTGGAAATGCATTGACGTACCTCACTCTGGCAGTTATATCACATCAGATTTTTGAGCCCTTATCATTCACACTGCAATCCTGACGGCTACAAACCCACTTTCATATTTACAAAGCTGACATTCCAATTTTATCAGCCGCTTAATTCCAAGAGTTTTAGTGGATGAAGTAAACAACACTAGACACCACGAGAACACTGAGAGAATTTGAAAACTTGGCACCTCTTCATCTAAAAGCCTTCAGGCTCATCTACCTGGAAGGTGCCTTAGGATTTTCATCAGTCTGAAATCAGACGACAGTCTGTGCCATCTGTCTCTCTGGTTCAGGTTTCTATTCTTTTCAAAGAAGACGAAACCTCCCTACCTTATAAAGGAGCTGGGCCCAGTGTTTTATACTTACCATGCTGTATATTTGTTAAACTTTTCTTTGTAAGAGGGGTCCTTGTCCAAATCCCTGCAATCTAAGTGACCTCGCACTGTACACCCAGGTTTCTTATTTTTCCTCAGTGGGAGTTTTGGGCATGGCATTAGTACCAGGAGAAGAAGATTAATCCGAGTTTAAGGATCAACTGGTGTTTATAAAGTGCTAAAAAGAAGCTGACTGATGTTTTCTTTGGAAAATTCACAGTCTGCATCCTTAACAGGTCTTCCTCCCATAGGACACCGAGACCCAGCTCCAGGCTCCCTTCAACAGTGGTCCGAGTTTCAGTCTCTTGAGAAACTGGCTCCTGGCCCCTCAGAGAGTGCCAGCATAGCCTCTGCGGAACCATCCTGATTCCCCTTTCCTGGAAAGATTCCAATAAATGAGTTGGGAAAGGGGGACACCATGCCTGTGGCTGGAATGAGGAAATAAACCAAGTGGAGACAGCTGTGTGTGGATCCTCCATGTTTTCCAGCAAGGTGCCACAGGTGTGGCTGAGTGGATTTTCCAAAAGCTGAGGAGAGGAGATGGGTGGGAATACTGCCTTCTGACAGCCTTTTGGGTTTCAAATAGGATGCAATGCATGGCAGTGGGGTGTGCTAAGCATTGAGCCCCAGGAGAAGGCATTTACCTTTGCAGCTTAGGAAGTCCAGCAGGGCAATGTGTTGCGACCATTCCAGTAAATAACTTTCTCAGTCCTGGATCCATTACAGACCTCAACACTGCTCTTTTGGTGCATACAATTGGTGAGCTGGTTTTGCTCTAACCTATCAATGGAGAACTGAAAAGGGGACTTCTCAACAGTGCTCTGAACAGGCCAAAGAAAATATACCAGTCTAAGAAATATTTTTCTCTCTCAGATAAATTGAGATTAATGAAATGAGAATTAATGGCTGGGAGTCGAAGCCAGTCAAATGCAAGACAGAAATTAGGAGGAAATCGAGTGAGAACTAGTTACAGTCAGAACTATCAGGGAAAGTGGTCTCTTGATATCCTTAAAGAGGAGAAGGTACACTTCAGGCTAAACTAAAGTTATTAGATGATTATCACCTTGGTCTCTCTATACAGTCTCTCTAGTTCAGCTCTCTTAATCTACGTTGTTGCATGTACATGTGAAGAGTCCGCTAGGTGGTCTTACTCGTGCAACTGGGTTTTTGCAGAAGGTAGTCAACATTTATTTCAATCTTACCAAGTAATACTGCCCTACATCAGTGGGCATACAGCGTCCACTTTCAATTACAGCCTGTCCTCGGACACTGAGTGTATACAACAAGAACTTTTATCCTTCAGTCTTCCTCCTAGAAAATGCTTGCCTGGCTCCACAGATCTACAGAGGGAAATGTCCCAAGAGACTTACAGTTTCCAGGAATATAATAGTTTTCAAACTGGACTTGAATAAATCAATAAAAGGGCTTTTTTTTTTTGTCTTGATAAACATCTGGATATCCTTGATCAAGATAA
Organism: Ibidorhyncha struthersii; assembly: GCA_013398815.1. Lineage (NCBI taxonomy): Eukaryota > Metazoa > Chordata > Aves > Charadriiformes > Charadriidae > Ibidorhyncha > Ibidorhyncha struthersii. The sequence continues at coordinate 7,736 of VZSZ01003709.1, forward strand.
CTTTGGCAACATCTGCATGCTCTCTACTAATTTATACATTCTTGCAGGGTGGATAAAGCAGCACCTAACAAATGTAACCAAAAGTTTGTATCGCATAGTAGGGTGGACTAGCTTTCATGACAGCCAATCAGCTAAAAAATACTCGTGGCAATGAGAAACCTAACTGATTTGAAATTGTGGAAGAAATCCAGGATTTAGTTTATTAATCTCAAAATTGTGGTGGGGCTTGAAGCATTTGGAAAATAATAATGTACAAAATGATTGTATATCCTGCATTCCTGTCCAGCATTGAAATTCTTGGCCTTGACAATAAAAAATACTGTTCTGAAAGAAGTCTCATTTTTCTCTTTTATGAAAATTGCCAGCTTGCAGACATTTTTCCATTTCAACATTTTATAAATTGGACTTTTTAAGAAAGGATGGCATGTTATCTAATGGGAGTAGATCAAACTACAGCTTTATTTCAATTCCTGGAAGTACATCTTGACTTCTTAAACTAAAGAATTCCCGTTTTTCTATCTCCAATAGTTTTCATTGGTTGCCTTCAAAATATCTTAGATTTTTCCCAGGTATGGTTTAACTGAAAGCTAATTCATTTCTCCTTTTGCCCTGGGTTGGGGTAAAACAACCAATTTTCTTTTCAGGAATTTTACTTTTCAGTTAAGCCTCTTCTAACTACTGAAATTAACAGCATTACTGTTCGCTCTCAGAGTGAAACCTATGTTTATAGCTGATGCCCAGGTATGGTATGCAGAGATGCTCTTGCTTATATTTACTGCTATAACAACCAAGGCCAATTAACTCGGTTATTTGCCCCATTGGAGGGTCTGAAGCGGAAAAGCACAGTGGGGTCCTGCTTGTGGGGAGAAGCGGACAGGACAGGTGACCCAAAACTGACCAACAGGGTATTCCATCCCATCTGCATTACATGCAGCATAAAAGCTGAGGGATCAAAGGGTCAGGCTCTTTCTTCAGTGGCCAGTGTCCGAGGAGTACTCTGTTGGTCTGCTTTTGGTTCCGATTTGTGCATTCCTGGATCCAGTTCCTGAGCTCAGCTCCCATCCATCCCTGAGTCCAGCCGGTGGTGTGATTGTCACCCTGGGAACTGATGCAGGTTTTGTATATATGTTATGTGTTTCATTACTTATTGATATTATCTTTTTATTTTTAATATTTCATTAAAGTAGTTTAGTTTCGCTTCAACGCATAAGTATCTCTCTCCCTTCTCTATAAGGATTATTTTTTCTTCCTTCTCTAAAGGGAGAGGGGTTAAAAAGAGCGTTTTTTGTTCCTACAGTGGCCAGCCCAGCCTAAACCATGACACCTCTGTTTCCCCTATATTTATAAATTGCTCCTGATAAATGCAGCAGGCTGAAGGATACAGAAGCAGCAAGCTTCTCCCCGCTCCTCTTTAAGGAAACATTACTGCTGTTTAAATGTTTTCTTCCTCCTTGATTGTCTGTCTTGGGCGCGGAGTGACAGCCCTTCGGAACGGATGGCGGCACCTTTCCTGTGGTTCAGTCTGGGCACGCTTCCACCGCGTCCAGCGAAGTTACGATTGCTCTGCAGAGAAAATGGGCTAAATTTCTGGCTTTATGGGGTGAATCCTCACTGTGATGCTTACGGAACAGAAACTCTTGGTGACACGAGATGGCTCCGTGCTGCTTGGAACCCATTTAGGTAGAAACAAGACATAAGTCATGTACCATCAAAACAGCCGAAAGTAATTTGTTACCTCTTTTTCTGTTTTGATGTAAATCTGAAAAGATCTCAAACTCTTTTGGCACACCAAAGAATAACACTTTTGTGTAACTGCATTTTCTTTTCACTTGCGTTGTGAGAAAGCAAACACGTGCAAGCTTTTTAAAACTACAGGCAATTCTCCCTCTAACAAAATAATTAATCTGAGGCTGCGGTTTGGACCTCCGCGCCCGTTAAACCCGCCGTTACCGCTGCCCGCGCTGGGGCCTTCCCTGGCTCCCCCTCTTCCCACCTTCCCGGAACCATCGCGCGGCGGCGCCGGCGGCGGCCGGGCGGGGTTGCCGGCGCACCGAGTCGGAGGCGGGCCGGCTCTCGCGTTTCCGGCGCAGGACCGTGTGCAGGGCGGAGCGCGCGTCCCGTTGTCCTCAGCTCAGCCGATCGGGTCGCCGGCGGCCCGCCTGTTCCCGGTCCCTCCTCACAGCCCCTTCAGCTGCTGTGCGGCACCGTGACGAGGTTCCCCTTCGGCGACAGTCGCGCCTCAGCGGCTAGTCAGGAGCGAGGCCGCCGTTGGCCTCGGCCTCGGCCGCGGTAGAGCGAGGTCGCGGCCATGGATGAGGAACCCGAGCGGACTAAGCGATGGGAAGGGGGCTACGAGAGAACTTGGTAGGCTTTCCTTTTCCCTCCTCACCTTCTTATTGGTGAAGGCGAGGGACGGGCGGGCGTCGGGGGGGGAGGTCCCCTCTGC
>VZSZ01003709.1:10191-28397 GCA_013398815.1 Ibidorhyncha struthersii
GTGGGAATCTCCCTTCTGCTCAATAACAGTCTGGTTTTCGTAGTGAAATTCTTAAAGAAGATGAATACGGATCGCTGAAAGCCACCATCGAGGACATTCTGTTCAAGGCAAAGAGGAAAAGGTATTGTTGCCACAACCCTGCGAATAACACTGGTTTGGTCAGTTATAAGAACTTAATCATTGTGAAACTGGATCCTCTACGTTGAGCACACGTATCAGCGTGCCCGCAGTGTAATTTTTATGTCTGTACCCCTTCAGAGCTCCAGCTGCGTGCCTCTCGGCTGCCACTTACCAATTCTGCCAGAAAAAATAGCAACATTTATTTTCATCTTTGATCTTAACACTGAATGTGTGCAGGCTAGGTACCCCAGGTGTGTGCTAGCTATGGAGGTGAGGTCTTCATCTGATTAAAACACAGCGCAAAGTGCCGCAGCTGCAATTTGCACTGCTTAAAGAAAGGCCTTCCACATTTTTTTAATATACCGGTAATGCTCCAAGCTGGGTTTTGGTGTCATGGCACCAGATTTGTGTTTCAAATTGTCAGAAAAAATGCTAGATAAAATCTAGATTTGTTTTATTTCAGATTATGTTAACATACTCAAATTTGGATAGAGTTTTCAAGTTCCATTAAACCTGGTAGTAAGACATATTTTTCGTTTCTTTGTTTTCTGAGGGGCATGAAATCTGTAACTCAGTTGTCTCTTTTTCAGGGTAAATAAGTGTCTGTGGTTTGTTATTGTTTCATATTTGCCAGCAGTCTAGTATTGGATTTTTTCCGGACTTTTATTTTAGGAACCATTAATTCATTTGTATCTTAAATACTTTTGTGTTTTATTAGACTGTATGAACACCATGGACAAGTTCGACTTGGAATGGTATGTTAATGTCTTAACCCTTTTCTGTCCTGAGTCCAGAATTACTTGAATAGATTTGGTGTGCCTAATCTGAAATATGCTTTTGCTGACTTAATGTGCTTGAGCCAAAAGCCTGTGTTTTCCACCAAACTTTTTTTTTTTTTTTAAACATTCTGTGTTCATTGGCAGTCTGGGATGTGAAGCATGAGTATTCAGAGGTGGAGGTTTGGCATGTTTGGTGTATCAGTGTGTGTTTTGCAACAGCAGTCAAATCACATGCACTTGCACTGTCAATTTTTCTTCATGTGGAAAATGGGCATAATTTAAATGAGTTGTAAAAACATTACTTTATGCAGTGCTGAGCTCTTCAGATGAAGAGATGAAGGTGCAAAATATGCATATTTTGTTGCTTATTGTGAGAGGAAAAGAACTGCATTTTCCCAAGATAGTCTTTTTTCATTTTGAAGTAAAAGTGGGAAAAAATGCATTACTTTTCAGTTGCTGTTGATTGCACAGCTCAGTACAGTGAATTTTGCCTGCTTGAGGGAGGAAGTAGTTGCTTTTTTAAGTAAATGGAATAATGAAAAGTTCGTTTAAATACCTGTTCTGTGTGTGATTATCACTTATGGTGAAAATGCAGATGCGTCACCTTTACGTGGTTGTTGATGGATCAAGAACTATGGAGGAACAAGACTTAAAACCAAACAGACTTACTTGCACTTTGAAGGTATTTTTCTCTTATTAATCCACTGTTTCTCTGTAAACCAGTTCCATTTTGCATTTGAAAGAATGGCAGTCTCTTGTGACTAGATTACGTGCATAGCCTCAACTCTCCTCTCATCCCCGTTTTTTCCCTTGTTTCTGTTGCTAGTCTGTAGTTTTCCTGTTTTTTGAATAGGAAAACCTGTGTGACATTAGTTTGCTTTGCACAATTACTTCTGTACAGTAAAAACACTTTTTAAGGACATACTTTTGTAAATTAAGCTGAAGTGTTGTCCACAATAAGGGATGAAAGAAGAATAAACGTGCTTTCATTACACAGCTAGGATTTTTTTGTTCTTACAGTTGTGTTATGATGAATTCTGATTTGAGTGGATGCTAGATAGGAGTTGAATTAGATTGCTGCTTCAGCCTGTGGAGGACTTGAACTGTACATCCTGTACTATATATAGCATTCTCCAACAATACTAAGTATTGAAATCATGGATTTTGGTGATTTTGTACAGATCAGAGTTTTTTGGTGTATCATAAACCTCCATTTGAACCAACAGTAATCTAGAACTTTAACATATGAAGCAAATACAGTAAGGGGTGGCTGGTTTCTGAAACTTAGTTTGCATTGATAATGTGGGGGAAGGCGAAGGATGGAAGAGGTAGGGTGAAAGGAGAATGGAAAAGAATGGCTCATTTCCCCTTTTCTCTTTTGTTTTTTTTTCAATGATACTGGATGTTTTGCAAGTACCATCTACTTAATGCATGTAGAATAAAACTGTATTTAGTTTTTAACGGTCTTAACTTTTCTTTGTAGTTACTGGAATATTTTGTTGAAGTGTACTTTGACCAAAATCCTATTAGTCAGGTATGTACAGCCATGCAAGAAACAAGTAACTGAAAACTGTTTCAAAGTTAGTTTTAGTTTTAACACTATCTAGTAAACCGTTCTCAATTGACGTGTTCCTTCCCATCCTTTCCTCAACTAACTGAACTGATGGAAGTAAGAACTCGTCTATTCCCTTTTTCCTAAACATAAATTCTAACACAGGAGACTTGATTATATTTTTCAAGGATTTAGAATTTTAGAAGATTTCTTTTTGTAACTTATGGCAAAAGTACTGGAAATATGAGAATGTATGTTAACTGATGCCTAGTGTTGTGCTGCTGTTGTTACACTTACAAGAGAACTTGTATAGTTAAGTAATTCTGATCCATAAAGAAGTATTAGGCAAAAAATAGCAAAAATGTAAATCGGCTTATTTTTAAACTTGCTAAGAAAAGTTTTGCCTTTTTTTTCCTTCTCTAGATTGGCTTAATTGTAACCAAGAGTAAAAGAGCTGAAAAAATGACAGAACTTTCAGGTAGGAAGGTAGTATATTTTTTTTTCAATTGGAGATATTTTAATCTCTTGCATTGATGTTAGTTCTACCAGGATGACACTACTGAAAGTGAAGTAGTGTTAACTTAATGTTTTTAATTTACAAGAGAAGTTATTGCAAGTTATCTGAAACCAGAGTCTTTATTTTGATCTAGAATTGTCATCACGTGCTTGTTTGTGATCAAGTCTTACCCAGATTGCAACTAAAACATGCTTTGTTTCCCATATAGCTAATTTCTCACCCTGTTTGTTAATTTTGTATTTTATGACATCTGTGAGATCTGACCAGGTGTTAAGCAATGTTTCTTTGGTTCCTGCCTTCTGTCAGTAGCAATCTGTGTAGCTTCAGAGATGGAGTCTTAATATTTTTTCTCTTTGTTCACCTGTAAAATTGGAGCAAGTTTACTGAGGAATTTGAGGATCAATTGGTCCTTGAACAGTACTTTGAGGATAACAGAGGAAACAACTCTTTCTGCTGCAACAGTTTGTGAGACACTTCACATTCATGCTAAGCACTTAATGATATGCTGCAGTGACTTTAGTCTCTCTGAAGCTTCTAACAATTGACTACTTGTAAAGTAAATGTCTGTCTGTTAATACATTGTTTTATTGTTTCCTACGTTCTGACCAAGAGGTCAATTTCTAAGAAGAAATGCAGTTACAAGTCACAGTTTGAAAACTGTTGTACAAGTACACTCCATTAAGTATACAGTTTAAATACTGATATTCTTTTAACTTGTTATTTCAGGTGAATTGTTTGTTTCACTTACAGGTAACTCAAAAAAGCACATAACAGCTCTGAAGAAAGCGGTGGATATGAACTGCAGTGGAGAGCCATCTCTGTATAATTCCCTAAGTTTGGCCATGCAGACTTTAAAGTTAGTATATACATGGAGTTTTTTTGTTTTCTTTGTTTTTCATAATCAGTATAATGCTGATTGGGAATTTTTGGAGGGGGCAGAGACAGTATTTTTTACAAGTAGCATCTTGTGTCGTGCTCACCTGAGTCTTTGAAAGGCAGCTTTATGCTCTCTTACAATACAAACTGTTAAGAAGTTAAATAGGCTGGTAGTGCAGAAGTTAATTTTCTAGCACAAGATGCTTCTATTTAGAGGCATGCTGCTTACGAAAAGCAACGGTATTTTAAAACAAATAGATGATTTTGTGTTGTGTATGAATATGGTGATGAAAGACCCCACGATTATTTCTTATTAGAGGACTAAAGTATGAGGGAGGGCAGAGTTAGGTGTTAATAATGATGATAGAACAGGAGAAGAAACTGCATTAAATCACAATAATCTGGTGGGAATTTTGGTGCACTTTAGAAAGGTAAATTTTCAGGTAGGATAGACAAACTTTTTTGCTATGTGAGGTATTGAGATGGGGTGAACATTTGTGGAAGACTTTTAACAAATGATTATAGCTAGAAACACTGACAGAGCAAAGCTAGCGGTCAGTATTAAAAATTGGATGATTAGTAGGAAGAGAGTTTTCCATTGAGAACTACAAGACAGTAGTCAAAAGTAATGGGTTTTACGCCTATAAACTGTTTAGAGATTTTTATTTTAAGAAATCAGGAAGACTTACTGCAGCGTTGCTATGTTGAAGGTGAATTTTACCTGTGAGAATATGGATAAGGTACAGTGATAACTTAAGCATTAGAGCGAACAATCATATAACAACTACACAGTCAAATATTGTTGTGTTAGATACTGGAAAGGTTTGGCTTTTGGAAGGTGAAATTCTGGAGCTCAGAGAAGGATCTTATCACAGTCTTATAATTTGTAGGAGACTTCATATTGTGTCATCTTCTGACTTTAGTACATTAAAGTCCTTGGAAACTTTAGCATACAAGTAGCTTCGTGTACAGAAGTAAATTAACTATATACTTTCTTTAGGCACATGCCGGGACATACAAGCAGAGAGGTTTTGGTAGTCTTCAGCAGTCTGACGACATGTGATCCAGGCAACATCTATGATCTAATTAAGGTACAGAAGTGAAGTTTGACTGCTACATTGAACAACCAAGCTGTTAGACTAAAACCAGACAGTTGCAGTGTCATTACCTATTAATTTTCATTTAAAACTTTGAACCTTTTTACTGTTTTCTGTTCTGCATATGAATTTGAGTATGCTTTCTTTTTCCATTTGAAGTGTTTGAAAGCAGTTAAGATCAGAGTGTCTGTCATCGGCCTAGGTGCTGAAGTTCGAGTTTGTACAGTACTTGCTCGAGAAACTGGTGGTATGTATCTGAAGTTCAGTAGTTATACTACTAATACAGGTTTTAAAAGTAACTAATTTGTCATATATTCATTAATGCATTTTGATATTTAAGAATGAGTACTCTTGTGCTGGCATAAAATTTAGGGGTTTCCCAAATCTTCAATATACACAGTATTTAGCAAAATTATTATCAGCTGATAGCTGCATCTCTGGGGAGGAGAAATATGTATATATTTTAAAACCTAGTGTTCCACATGTAAAGCTGTGTGATGTGGAACTTTAATCAATGTAACGTGTTAATACCAGTTACTACAGTGGTAACTCTTACAATGTCATTACTGAAGTGTCATGTTGGAGAAAAAGCTATGGGACTTCATATCTAATTAAACAATCTGTTGTTACTAATTTTAAAACTTGTCATTTTCAGTAGCATTAACAGGACTTTTTTGGGAATGGGGTTGGCTAAATTATTTTTTTTTACTTAAGTTTTCTGTCATTTGGAGAACACACTTGTATATTTATGTGCTTATAATCTGAGAGTAAAGTGTTTCTTTCTCTGTGACAGGAACATATCATGTTGTTATAGATGAAAGTCATTATAAGGAACTGCTGATGCATCACATTAGTCCTCCACCTGCTAGTTCCAGTTCTGAGTGTTCCCTTATTCGAATGGGTAAGATACGGTTTTATTGAAGTCCTAGGATAAGATATGTGAATCTTGTCTTTTTCTTGCTTTGCATCTTCTGTGTTAAAGCCATACAGATAGTTAGAAACATAATAAAGACATTGCACAATTGTTTTTTTATTTTAACTTTTATTTTGCTAAATAGATACCAATTTTCTTGATGTTGTTCCTGCAAACTAGTCAGCTTTTAATTAAAGTTAAGAATTACAAAAAATAAGACAAATTACTCAACTGCAGTTGGAAACAAAGTGGAATGATATTGCTTGTACAGTAATTGGTAATTGGTATAAATGTAATACCTAGAAATGAAGGATGAAAAACTATATTGTTTCTCCCTCTGGTTTTCTTTTCCCTGCAGAAGGCAGCTGTTACAAGCTGTAAGAGCTGTTTGTTTGGCTATGTAATACATGTTTGTTAGGAGCATTGTTGGGGTGTTCTTTCAACAAATCGACTAGGTACCTTTTCTTCTCCTGATGTATGTCTCAATAAATTTAAGCCTGGAGTTAAACTAGAACAGGAACTCTAATGCCATGAATTACGGCATTGATTTCTCACTTTCATCCACCCGTTTTCACGGGTAAGAGTGTACGTATTTTTATGTGTAGATTTAAATACTGAAGAGATTTACTTATTACAAGTAAAGCGTGAGCAGCAGCTGGACAAATTAACTGCCCACTTGATATGACTGTAAAAAAACTAAGAGGTAGAAAGAATGGTATCTGTTACAGCCTCCATAAAGTGCTATAGTCTCATCTGTCATATACAGCACTTGGAAAGTGAATAAATGCTTGGTGTCTGCATATAAAAATATTTTCCCCTTAATTAGAAACCATTGTTCAAGTGACCATTCATGTAGTGCTCTTTCTGCTTTCCTACCATTGCACATCATTTTGGTTTTAGCTGTTCTTCAAAAATGTGAGCTTCAGTTTGTATGAAGTCTATGAAAAGATTTTTTTCAGTTAGGGGAAGTACAGTGAGGGATTTGTTGGTGGATGTAGGTAGAGACCTTTAGGGAGAATTTGGTACCTGGTAAGAGTGTATTACTTCTCCTGTAATAACAAACAGACAAACAAACAAAAAGAAATAGGCCTTAATATTTAGAATAATCTTTGAACTTCTCAACTGAAGTCAGAAACTGGAAGATTACTTGCGTGTTTAAAATTGATAATACGGGATGTTTTTCTCTTCAGGTTTTCCTCAGCATACTATTGCTTCTCTATCTGATCAAGATGCAAAGCCATCCTTTAGTATGGTGTAAGTAGAGCTAATTAGAATTCAGTGAGCTGATTAGAATTCAATAATAATTAGTCATATTGAGAAAATCTGCTTGTCAGTGACAATATTGCAAAATAACATAAAAAAAATAGTAAGTATTGTCTTAAAACTTCTACTAAGAAGTCACATTTCCATTTGCACATCCAGTATGTGGCCAGTTACCTCTGTTAAATATGCTTTTTAAAATTTACGCTTAAAATTTTTTTAAGGTAGTAAATACTGTTTAGTTGTGTTGTGCAGTGATTGGAACACAAGGGTGCTACAAGGCATTAAAGTAATTATCACCAATTTTGCTTGCATTTCTTGATTCAAGTATTTTTATCACTATAAAGATAATGATGAGGATGAAGGGTATTATCTGGAATAAAGTACTTGTTACCTATTTACTAATGTGACTTTAAAGGGAAGTTTAATATAGAGGCCTCATAAGTACTAATGTGCATCTTAAAAGTCAATACAGAGTATTTGTGTGCGTGTAAGTAGAAATACTAATGCTGTTATGAAAGATAATTTTTTAAAGATATATTGGCTCCCTTATGTGGGAAAACTTGGTCTTTGTTCTCTTTCTGTGGTTAGTGGTACCTCACCCTATCGATTGCTTTCTGACACTTTGGTACACACGTAACTGTTGCATGGAAGCTGCTGAAACTTTTTAAACTATTTGTTGGGAGAACTATGTAGTATTTGTAGTTATGTAGTATTGTGGTGTTGTCTCTTAGGTGTTAAGTTGTCTCTCTCTACTCTAGGCAATTGGAAAACAACAGCGAGCCGGGTCTTACACTGGGTGGATATTTCTGTCCCCAGTGCAGAGCCAAATACTGTGAACTTCCTGTGGAATGCAAAATCTGTGGTGAGTAGCAAGAAAAGGTGAGCAGGTGAATTATGAGGTAGTGGTAAGAGAGTTAAGGGGTAAAAAATTCAACTATACTTAGGAATTAAAAGCCAGCTCTGCTTTAAGAAGCTTACATTGCTGTGTCCTGGGATTTCAGCTTCGTACAAGAGACTTTCAGGACTATCTGTAACAGTAAAGCCTTATCATATTCCCTTGTATAACGTTACAAACTATAAACCCTAAAGCAAAAGGGGGAAGAAGGGCGATTCACATGTGAATGGTCATAATTTCCTCAACAATCCTGATTTAACAGACACACCAATGTTTCAGACACCTCAGTGTAAGGCGATGAAGTTAAAGAATGCTTTGGACTAAAAGGACAGAAGTACCCCCTCACCTCTGGGACTATGTGGATGAAAGGTTCCAAAGTTGAACCCAAGGACAGGCTGCACAGTGCCACCTGAAAGTTGTAAATGGAAGCCCCTCGGTCTTGCAAATGTTAATGGACTATGCAAACAATGGTTCTGCCTCCCCAAAATGAGAGCAGGAGGGAGGATTAGCATTTTTTGTGGTATTAATATTGTGTGAGCAACAGCTGTCTTTCTGTTAGGTTCTACAGGCATATGACTAAAATGTGATAGGTATTATCAAGATACAAGTATTTGGCAAGAAGATGAAATAAATAATTCTAGTTTTGGGTCACCTTGTCCTAGTTTCATGTCAAGGTTTTCATATCAGCATGAGTTTCATTTCAGCAAGGTAGTGTAACTGGAGGAATCCTATGTATGAGCAACAGATTCTTCACAGCTGCAGCTGTCAGCAAAACAAGAGCTTGGAAGTTCACACTGTGAGTGAGCAATGAAGAAATTTGTGGCAGCCCGTGCCCCAGCTAACACTAACCAGTTGTCATGGTTTAACCCCAGCTGGCAACTAAGCCCCACAAAGCCACTCACTCGCTCCTCCACAGTAGTATGGGGGAGACATTCAGAAGGGTAAAGGGGGAGAAACTCGTGGGTTGAGATAAAGACAGTTTAATAGGTAAAGCAAAAGCAGCGTGCACGAGCAAAGCAAAACAAGGAATTCATTCACTGCTTCCCATCAGCAGCCATCTCCAGGAAAGCAGGGATCCATTGTGCCTAACTGTTAATTGAGAAGACAGATGCCATAACTCCAGATGTCCTTCCCCTTCCACCTTCTGTCCCCAGCTTTTGTTGCCGAGGTCAATGCCATGTGGTATGGAATATCCCTTTGGTCAGTTGGGGTCATCTGTCCCAGCTGTGTCCCCGTCCCAGCTCATTGTGCACCCCCAGCCTACTTGCTGATGGGGTGATGTGAGAAGCAGAAGTGGCCTTAACACTGTATGAGCACTGCTTAGCAATAATGAAACCATCCCTGTATTATCAACACTGTTTCCAGCACAAATCCAAAACATCACCCTGTACAAGCTACTATGAAGAAGATTAACTCTATTGCAACCAAAACCAGCAGACCCTGTCTTAGCCGAAACATGGCTATGGGGTGGCGTCAGCAGTATTGTAACAGGTTGCAGTAAAGCTTTGTAGTTGGGCACCGTTTTAACTGGAGACGTGAAACAGGAGAACTGTTGTTGCCAAAGGGGAGTTGTGCATTTAGATTTAATGGGAAGACACTTATGGTTGCATTTTGTTTATGGCATGAGGATGAAAAACTTGCTAACTTTACAACTCTGCATTGTAAACATACTTCTAAAGTGTTGCGTTAAGAGGCAAACTAGTTTGGCAGAAGATAAACCCCCTTGCGTTCTAACACTCCTCACTGAGGTGGGAGGCTAGGTGCAGCTAGGTTTAAATTCTGAGTGATGTCCAGTTCACCGCTATCAGTCCAGTCACGTTTGATATAGCAAACTGTTACAACTCCGGATACACTGATAGTGGACTGCCCTTCAGCCTAGTTGTGCTCATGTACTAGGCACGGCCACCCTTTGGTTGCATTCAGTGAAAAACCGAAACGACTAGCTACTGTCATAGTGCAGTTTGTTTCCCAGTTCACCGCTATCAGTCTGGTCGTGTCTGATATGTCAAACTGTTACGATTCTGGATACACTAATAGTGGACTGCACTTTCAGTCTAGTCATGGTCATGAGCTAGCACGGCCACTCTTTGGTCGCGTTCAGTGAGAAACCCAAACGACTAGCTACTTTTGCAGTGCAGTTTATTTGAGCAACAGAGATACAGGTTCTTTATGGATTGCTGGTGATAAACAAGCAAAGCACATGCAACAAAAGTATTGTTAATTATACAAAACATGTGACAAAGTTATAAACCACACAGCCTGGCTATAAGTGTAGGAAAAGAGACTCTCTAGAGAGATTTTAAGTTTTCCGAGGAAGTGCTTGGTACAGTCTAAGTCTTATCCAAAGGTGTCCCTATGGGGGGAAGAAAGGCTCAGCCCATTGACTGGTCCCGGAAGTCAAAGGCGGTCTTTGATGGAGTCATCAGCTTGTTCACGATGGTGTCTTCTCTGATATTGCCCCGTTCTTGGGCTATTTTTATACTATTTTTTTACTTTCAAGGTGGAGTTTGAGTGACACTGGTCATAAATACTTTTATTATGATTGGTGTATAATTCTCTCGCTTCACATTTAAAGGTATAGTTTATGAAAAATTCAGGGCGCAATCTCAAGGAGGAGTGGTTGCACCTTGGAGGCGGGTAGCCTTTGGGATGGAGGTGTGTTTAGGTATTATAATGACATTATAAATGAGCAAAGTTTGCACAAAGGACAGCATTTCGTCAAAATTTGACAAACTGTTGGCTCAGGGTAGTAAGTATGTGGCTTATCAGTTCCACAGGACCATCTTGTTCCCATATGTGCTATATTATCACAGGGTTTGGCCATAAGATCTCCATCCCACTCCACTCCCCATGTTGCTTTGCAAGCAGTATTGTACTGGGAATCACAGATGCGGTGAATTCTTCGAATACCAGCTGCAGCTGTATTCTACCCTGGAAACTTTTTGATTTTGTAACTGTCCTTAATGTGCGAACAACGCTGTATTTTTGATCATTTTAGTAGTTATTCCACATAAAGAATGAGTTAAACCTTTTAGTTAGAAATTTGGGCAATTGGATTGTTCTTTAGATTTAATTCTGGAAAGGATTACAGGTTTCTATTACAGAAGCCAATAAACATAATTTTATGGTTTTTAATTCTTAAAAGCTCTGAACCACTGAGTAATTAAAAAACCCTTTTCTTTATTTGTCTAATGCAGAAAAGATTTTCAGTAAGTCCTTTCTTGTAATAATTTTGATGTTTCTTTATTTGCAGGTCTTACATTAGTGTCTGCACCTCACCTGGCTCGGTCTTACCATCACTTGTTTCCTTTGGATGCCTTTCAGGAAGTTCCCCTGGAAGAATATCAGGGGGAACGGTATGCAGATCATATTTGAGTGTACTTGTGGACCCTGTATTTTTTTTGTAATGAATGTAAGAATAGCTGGCAGCAGCTTCTTTGCTGGAGACACTGTTGAATGTTTGGGTGGGTTTGGGCACCCCTGTCAATACGCAATATTAGTAGTTGCCGTTGACAGTTATCCTGTGTGTTCAGTTGAATAGCTGAAATAATTGCCATAAATTGTTGCCATGTATGAGTTACTTTTTAAACAGCATTTTAGACAATCTTGATTTTTATTTAATTAAAATACCCAATTTTGCTTTTAGGTATTGTCAAGGCTGCCAGGGAGAAATGAAAGATCAAAATGTAAGTACGCTGAACTGCATTGAAATTTGCATTGGGGGGTGTCAGAAGTTGAGATGATCCTTTAGTATAGTCTTCTAAAGACCAGGAAAATACTTGTGCAAGTTTAGCTCATGGTTAACTAGAATTCTCTGTTACAGAGTCACGCCTTTTAGACTGCAAAGTCTGTAGAAGTGTGGGAAGGGATTTTCTGGACAGTTGCATAAATAAGCTTCCACTCTTAGCCGCATGGAAGCACCTACAGTGACTCGGGCTCATCCCTTGGGACATACTTGCTGTTAGAAACTGTGGTTCAGTTGTGATGTGAGGAGTATATTTAGTCTGTTTACACTGTCTTAATGACATAAGTGTTGCCCTACTGTATTGCTATGATGGTAATAATTTTTTCCTAATTTGACTTGGTTTTCTATCTTTTCCACACAGGTTTACATATGTAGAGTGTGCCAGAATGCATTTTGCGTGGATTGCGATTTGTTTATTCATGATTCTCTGCACTGCTGTCCTGGCTGTATTCACGAGCACCCTGCTTCCATACCTCTATGATGTCATCTCTTCGAAATTGTCGTAACTATGTCATGCTTGCCTAAGTCTGTTTTTTAAGCGATCCATAGTGTCCTGGTTCCGGCAGGGATGGGATTAATTTTCCCAAGGAGCCGGCATGGGACACAGGTATTCCATAAACTGTGAGCCATGGCCGGGGGAAGGGCAGGAAGTTGCCAGTCGCTCAGAGCAGGTTGGGGATGTGCGGATAAGGTTACCGAGCAGTGGTACCGTAATCGCGTTTGTATATTCTTTTATCGGTTTTTATTGTTATTAGGGTTTTTTTTCGCAGTACTGTAATCGCGTTTGTATAATCTTTTATCAGTTTTTATTGTTATTAGGGTTTTTTTTCTCTCTCCTTTGCTTTTCTGTTAAACTGCCTTTATCTCAACCCCCAAGTTTCGCTTTTTTCTGGGGGTTGAGCGAGTGGCTGTGGGGTTCTTTGTTGCCAGCTGAGGCCAAACCATGACACATAGCTTCCGCTGTGACGCTTCAAAACAAGAAGGACCTAGATGTTTACAGAAGAGTGAACACTGGCTTGGGAGCAAATTTTAATTTTTACCTAATTTTTACCTAATTTTTACCTAATTGTTGTTACTGTTAATATATTCTGGAATTATCTGTATGTTTTTATTGTCCTTGTTCTTGCCTGAAAGGCTCTGGCTTTTTCTAAATGCTTTTGTAACATGTATGTGTTTTGTAACGTGTAAATGTGACAGTGATAAAATTGGTTTGTGTAATAATATTGTGATTCATCTTCGTTTTGTTATTTGTTAAAAAAAGAAGCCATGAAAATGTATTTTATATGTTGATTAATACAAGCTCTTGGTTTTGGTGGATGATGAAGTTCTATAGATCAAAATATTTTTTGTAATAATTTAACAAAGATGTTCTTGAGCAATTAGTTGGGGGACGTTTCAAATACTAATTTTAAGTATTGTGGCTATTGATACAATTCAAATACAGCTGTTAATAAATGTGCTGAAAGCAGGTTTTAATGGTACAACTCAAAACTAACTGAATTCTATTACTACTGTGTCTGTAGTTGCATGGTTTAAGTTTCACTTTCTTGTAGGAGTGTAAGGTTACTGAAAGGCAATGGATTTGTTTGCAAAGGTGTAAGACCTGAGTTTATACAAACTGTTGTTTGATGGTAACAGTATTGAAGACAGTGATGCTATTTTGATTCTCAAGCCAAAATGAATTGCCAGAACTGCAACTACATCTCCTTGGCAAAACCTCCTAGATCAATGGACAGAAAGGTTGGGGGAGAAGAGGAAGGATGCGTCCTTAGCAGAGCATGGAAGAATGGAAATTGAGACAAGTGCAAAACAGTGCTGCTTTCCAGTGTCTGTACAAATTGTGAACTTGCGAGAATGTAACATGGTGCAGAGTCTAAAGCATCTGGTTTTCTAAAGTCATCTTGTGACATTTATAATACATCCAGGGTAACTTAGTCACTGATGTATCTGACTTAATTTTTAAAATTGTGAGCTGCTTTGTCAGATGAGGAACAGCAATAATCTGACCTCACCACTGAATCTTAAAAGTGCAGACAAACAAAACAATCTAGTTCCACCCTTCTCATGGGGAAGGAAGAGCAGTTCAAAGTAGGTCCTGAAAAATGGCTGTTGGAGCAACGTTTGATACGTAAAGAATTTCAGCTGTGGCCTTTGTATGTAAAGCAGCATGGAAGAAATGCTTCCTTCGTCTGTACTCTTTGACGGCGATTCACTGGATCTCACATCTCCTTTGCTTGTGGAAAGCTACAACCTGCTTAATTCTCCTTCCTGTATTTTCTTATTTACCAGATCTGCCACAAGATTAGTCAATCAGTGAGGTCATTGGCAGGCCTGTGAGAAATGCTTTCACTTCCTGAAGATGTTGCCTAATACGGTTTGGACATAAAGTGTTGAGGGAAGAGACAAAAAGACAAAAACATCATGTGAATGGGGTTGAGGACACAACTGTGGCAAGAAGTTTGAGGCTGAAAGGCACAGTGAAACGGGAGCGTCCTGCCAGGTGGAGTGAAGGGGCTTTTGGAAAGGTGGGTGCCCTTGCCTTACTGTCCACTTTATACTTTTCTTGCAGGAATAAAGGTCGTATCTAATTTCCAAGACTGGAAGTGCTGAAAATATTTTAAATAAAATATGAGTAAAAGAAATGTCTGGGATTAGTTTTGCGTAACAACTGCAGCTCCTGAAGAACTTGTGTACCGTCCTGGTCTGTCTCGTGCAGCGTGAGGAACAGTTTTAATTCTAGATTGTGATGTAGTTTATGGATGAAATAATGCCATAAAGTACTAACTCTGCGTCGTTACTGGATTGCGTAGAGTTCTGGCTGGAAGAGTAAGCGTAGATGAATTTTATTTTAAAAGTCATCCCATTTGAGAATCATATTTCCATGTTTAGGAAAAATAACTGTGATGCCCATAGTGCAATTCATGAAAGTAATTTTAAAAAAATATAATAGAACTTGAAGACTTCTACAACTTTGGCAGCACTTTTTGCCTTGGGATTTGAAAGCACGTAAATTGTTTAGCACACATTTTCTTATGAGAGGAGGACATGATTTTTATAACCAGTGAAAACGAGTAAAAACAACAGGTTGGAGCTGCTGGATTTAGAATCACTTTCTTAAGGATTAATTTGTTAAGTGTTGTGAATCTCAAGATCCCTCAATTATTTGAAAAAACAAAACAAAGCTCTTTGGAGGCAGGGGAGAGAAGAATTTAACTATATGGAGTTGAACTGTAGACATTTTTGCTGCATTCTTAACCGTCACATAGCAAAATATGGTTGTCTTACCACAGTACTAATAACAAAAAATTATTACTTCTACAAGATAAGCTATATTTAAGACTAGTGTAAATACATTTAATAAAACCACTTTATTAGAGAGAAGTGTTGACAGTATGATAGCAGTAAATTTCATTGCCAAGTGAATTTCATTTTGAGATGATGAAATCCCAGTTCCTCTTCATGCAATTCCTGCTAGTCACTTCTTAGATTGAAATGTTAAGATACTGTGATAAAACAATTGCTTGCTTTGATTTTTTTTTTGTCGTCTATTTCTCATTTCTACTTCCCATCTTCCATTTAGCACTGTATGTTTTACCACCTCTTTTTTTTTTTTTCTTAATTTAAGGAGAAATTGAAAGTTTGCTAGCAGCAGTCATGGCTTTGAGGTGGAAGAATTGAGATGATAGAGCTGTGTTGTAGGCCATTCTAGGTTTTCACGCTACCGGATCTGCCACTGATTAGTCTCATCTTGCTCAAATCTCACCTGTTTCTCTTCTTTCCCTCTCTTTTGGTTGTAAAGGCTTCAGGATACTTGCTGCTGTTGTTACAAGAGCAGTGGTCAATCAGAGTTTGCAGAAGTCTCAATTTGAGTATTCAGATTTATAATACGCCTGTTTATATCAACTCTCCAGTTACCTTATCTCTTCTTAGTAAAGTTACATATTAAGTGTTTATGACCTGTAGAAGCTGTGTTATTAAGGGACCAGAGGTGCTGACTAAATGTTATCTAAAAGATGCGGGTAATATAATTTGGTAGTCTTCCTTGGTTTTGCAGAAAATGTCTGCCAAAGAGGACCCTACGGTGGAGACAAATGACAATGAAATACATGAGCTGAATCCTTCTGCAATGCAAATCTGTTCCAGAAAGTTCTCTCTCTCAAACTGAAAGATTTAAATTGTTGATACTTAATATTGGCCCTCTTTATATCTTATAGTTATTTCTTTTGTTTAGCTGAAGAGTGAAATAAAAACAGAATGTATAATAGAAATAAGTATTAATTTTTAATTTTCCACTTAGGGGAGGCATTTCACAACTTCCTTTATCAAGGAGAATTTATCCACTGCAACAGGTAAAAAAGTAGAATATACTGACTGTAAAGTTTTCATTAGAAAATAATGCCTTCATATTTTTTACTGTACAGCACCATTAATATTGAAAGTTGCTCCAGACTGTTGCCAGGGATTTTTTTTGAAGCAAGATTACATGTGTGAAAGATTATTGCTTCTGTATTTCTGAAATTTTTACCGCAAATACATATTTGTTCTCTTTAGAAGCTAAAACTAAAACATGCTGCTTAAGTAGCTCTATCTCGCTTGCGTTTGCCTGTGTGAGAGAGAGATGAAAACTAAATGAAACCTGAAGGCTTTGAAAGAAAAACATAGATTTTCGCCTATACTGTCATCAAGACTGTACATTTATAATCGTCTAAAAAATAAGGTTCTGTAGTTGTGTTTTAGCTTTGCTGTAAGCCTGAGATACTTGCAATCTAGTTCTGCTCCTGCTTTGGAGAATCTGATGGCAGGCTAAAACTTTCCTAACTAACCAGATATCTTTGGTTGCAAAGGTGATCTTGTCTTGAACGTCTTTGAGGATGAAGGAGTTTGACTGGACTCTTTCAAAACTTGGCCAGCAGAAGCCCATGTTGAAGCCACCGCTCTTGCTAAAGCTGGGTTTTTCTATACAGGTTCGAACCAAGTTTGTTAATTATATAAACGCAGAACAAGTAAAAGGTTCACTTTCCAATGCAGGTGGGACAGAGGTTCAAGACAGTCCTGCTACCTAATTAAAATCTGGCTATAGCTCTCAGTAAGGACCGTAATGCAGCTGCAAAATCAGAATGGCTTTTGGAAAAGCCAGAGTCGGGGAATCGAAATGGAATGACCCTGTCTGAGGCAGAAGCCAGAGCAGAGTTGCAAGGAGGGTATGTTTTTAGAAAGGAGAAAGCATGTATCTGGACACTTGCATATCCATTCATCTGGTATCACTAAAAGACAATAATGGCACATGTCCCAGTTCTGTGGCGTTTTCTTTTCCTTGATTTAATTTTTATTATTCATTATTTAAAAAACATGTAATTCCAGTAACAGAGAGAGGTCACTGAGGTAAACTCATGAAACAACTGCACTGTTGCAGTTTTTATGCTGCTGACATGTCAGTAAGGAAAGAAATCATGTCCACGACCATTTTTGAGGTCTGTAATTTCTCGCTTGCAGGAGAAGGCAATAAGGTGCAGTGCTTCAACTGTGCACATTGCTTACAGGAATGGGAAGAAGGTGATGATCCTATGGAACAACATGCAAAATGGTTCCCTGAGTGAGTGACAGAGTATTTTAAGACAATTTCCTGCTGTGCAATGAAAGTTGCCACGCACTTTTGCTGTTGTTTTTTTATCGCTACTTTAAATGCATATAAATAACTGTATGTTTCTTAAGTGTGTGGGACATTGTGCCTCTGTGAAAACCCTTTTCTTAATTAATGTTTAAATGTAGAAATACAGTAAAAGTTTCCAAACAAAGGGAATGTTTGTGAAATAGTTCCACCTTTCTGCCAAATGTAAGCAATTGAAGCAATGCATTGCGCTAACGGCAGTGTCTTTCGAAAACATCATTCTAGTTCCAACTGCTTGGAAGTACTTGGAAAGTCACTGGAAGAGCAACCGGAGAGCCTGTCGACATTACAGCCTGCACAGGTCTGTGCTAGTCTGCAGTATTTGCTGTTAGTGAAGCAATACTTGTGCTTTGCAGTTTTAAGTGATGGTTCCAGTTCCAGGGAGCCTCGGCATATGTGCCTGTGCAGAACGAGCAGCTTATTGCAGTTCTTCATCCCAGAGAGCCTTTTTGACGCACTGAGTTTCAGAGGTTGCTGAACGGGTAGGGGGTATGTGACACTGTTATGGTTTGAGGAACACACAACAACTGATTGTCATTTAAGCAATCATTCTTATCACCTGATGACCCCTCCCCTCCCGGGACAGGGAACTGGGGAAAAACCAAGGAAACATGAGGGTAGAAATATAAACAGATTTAAGAGAATAAGATTAGATAATTAACTTTAATAGCACTCAAGAACCAATATTGATGCCAATACCAATACAGAATATGCAAAGATTATACACAGGCAATTCGATCAGTACGAAGCTGTGCACTCTCAGCAGTGGACAGTAATTGTC
>VZSZ01003709.1:28606-44662 GCA_013398815.1 Ibidorhyncha struthersii
TGCAGTTTTCCCAAGCATTAGAAGAGACTTTACTGAAAAGTAAAATTACTGAAAGATAAAGTAGTCTTGTGTTGCTTAAACCAGGGCAGACACATATCCCCAAACAGTGGCTGTCTGCTTGCAGGCGTGGACCTGAGTTGTGGAGAAAGCGCCTCTGCAGGGCAGCTACTGGCAATCAGCTTTTCAGTAATTAACAGCAATTACCCTTTGCTGGCCAATTGTAACCTGTGTGGCAGCGCCTGGGCCACTGTGCTGCTCTGTGGGTAGCAAAGTCCACCAGCCCAGGGTGCTGGGCTGCAGAGGGGCCACCGCAGAGAGGCTGGTGGGAGGGGGAAAGCTGTCACGGTTTGTGGGGTTGCGGGAAACTCACTGGAGAGGGTTTGTGCAGGACATGTTACTGTGGGAGGGCACACCGCTCCTCCCTTGGGTCAGTTTGTTCAGGCATCTTGAGGATGCGCACAGCTGAGAAGTACAAAGCGATGACTTACTCGCTGAGTGGTGCTAAAGATAGATGGGATGTTACGAGCTCCAAGGCTGAGTGTTAACTTGCCCGCCACCCCACTCAGGCAAGCGAGGGCTCTCTGCTGGGCTGGTGCATGGCAGAGTCCTCCAGCCATCAGCCGCCCTGTCTCGCCCCACTCCCTCTGCCTGC
This sequence comes from Ibidorhyncha struthersii, assembly GCA_013398815.1. Classification (NCBI taxonomy): domain Eukaryota; kingdom Metazoa; phylum Chordata; class Aves; order Charadriiformes; family Charadriidae; genus Ibidorhyncha; species Ibidorhyncha struthersii. The sequence continues at coordinate 29,259 of VZSZ01003709.1, forward strand.
AGTGGTACCTTCCCTGCATCTCCACAGAGTGTCTCACGGCTTTCTCTCGACAGTCTGTGTCGAGGTTATGCATCCGTGTCATACCAGAGCTCGGACTTGTATCCTTGGTAGGTGGGCAGCAAAACCCTGGGGTGGAAAAAGCTTATGGGGGGGAGAGAGAGAGAGAGACTGAGGTCCTGCTTCTGGGAGCGGTAAAGAATTTTGCCAGTGTTGAAAAACAGAGAGCTAGTACTGCTTATGTTGTAAATTGGCCTTGTAGCTGGTGGTGCTTGCTGGTACCTAAGCAACCCAGTTTGAACTAGATAATAAAATTTAAGGGAGTATAACTGGATTTATTTTTGTTCTAGCAAACTCCCCGTAAAGCAAATCTTGAAGGGAGATCAACCCTGCGTTCTGTAGGAGCTGGTAAGCACTGTGCAGCCTCACCTGAAAGGATGCTGGTATTGAATGTACATTTTAGTTTGAGAGGATTGTTAAAGGTTTTCTGGATTTGGCCCTTAGCTCAGTAAAGACAAAATTTTCATTGAAGTAAGGACTGAATTAGGATTTATGGATTGTCCATATATAGGGACAACAAATAGTAGAGAATCTGTCTGCTTTGCTTTTGTAACCTATGAATATAAACCAGTGCCTTAGCAGGTGAAAGGTACTTGTGTGCAGATGAGGCATATAAGCAAACTAAATAATTTTGTGATGTTGCGGTATGAATTTCTTTCATTCATGTTTTGGAAAATTGCAAATGTATACCAGCTGCATACTACATGTTATATGTACATGCTTCTAGATATAAAAGAAACTAGTTGAGAAACCCTTCCACTATCTTCTGTTTCTGATGCTTCCTTTTTCCAAATACTATGGCCATTCAAGGGAGTGGTTTTGTCAATGCATGTGTGTGGATTTCTGAGGGAAAAGTTCATACACAATGAGTTTGCACCGAGTTGCTGCAGAACAGTACTGATATGGCAGCACAGAGTTGATAACTCAAAAGTAAACTTGCTATAGTGGTACTGCTCAGATGCTTTCTTCAGCAAGCATTTCTTTCTGTTAATCCAAAAATGGCTATTACTGCCTCACAGAAATGCCAAAATTATTTGGGATATATGTATCAGATGGAGCCATTTTGTAACTTTTGAAGGCACTAAAAGCAGATTTTAGAGCTCTGGAAGCATAATAATAGTTTTAAAACTCATGGTACTGAAATGATCAAGGGAACAGTAAAAGTCATAAATGCCAGTTTATTAATGAAGATGTTTGTTCACTCTTTGTATTCACCAACATGTGCATCTCCATTTTACTGAAAGTAACTGGGGCTGTTTCTGGTAGGAAGTCCTAGTTCCCCGGGGTCTGGCATAAATATACCCTGTCCTGTCTGAAATGCTTCAGAAAAAGAGCTCTCTGGTGTCATCTCTTAGTGAAGTGCAGGAAGAGCCACTGAGCACTTGTGGGGTTCATTGTACTTTTGCCGAATATGCAAAGAATAAAATGGTACTGCATCATCTGAGATAACAGATTACCGTGGGGTTTTTAGCAATACATATACTGTGTATCTCTATAATTACATCAAAGTAAAAGTACATTTACCTTATTTCAGCTGTTCAGAAATACCAAAGTACAGCCTCCACACTTTATTTTGGGGTGGGTTATCTATTTCATGGATAAACTGTACTATGGGCGCAGACAATATAGCTGGATCTATAGAGAATCGATGCTTTGTACCAGAACTTAGAAACCCTGGCACAAGAACAGCTTTAGAGAGGGTGGGGCAGAGACTCGGTGTCTCTGTAAGACAATAATGTGACTCCAGAAAGGATGTTTAGGACAAGTTTAACACTACTTTGTCTGCATGGTGCCATATGAATGTGTCTTCACCACTTTTTGAGCCTGCTTGCAAGGCTGGCAATTCAGTTGTTTATTGACACAGTGCTGAATCTACGCTAATTATTCTTTCCAGACCATGGAAGGCTGGACCATTGCACTGAGATACCAGCAAGTCTCTGCACACAGCTAGGTCAGGTCCAGCAGAGCTTTGTAGCTCAAGTTTTTCACTTGATTACTTGCTGCACGCAAACTGACCCTACATGAAACCAGATGGGTGCAAAGCCAACCGACCAGGATGAAGAGAAAGTGTGGGAACTTGGTTTATCCAGAAGTGATACCCGTTTTTTCCAGTATCTAGAAAATCTCAGATTCTTATTACTCCAATTTAATGGACAGCTGACTATATTTGACTTTTATGTACAGAATCAACTGTTCACTAGGTTTTATTATTTAATGTCACCCATTTTGCAGACGTGAAAACTGTTGAAAGTCAGTGTTTTCAAGAAGCAAAGAACTTGACTGAACAACTTACTAAGGCTTACAACCATAACAGCTTCAGCAAATTGCTTTCCTTTGGGAATTCAAACCATTTGGCTATTGACTTGAAGTTACTCTATGGGGACCTATCAGTTGTCTCAAAGGATATTAATGATCAGCCAATACAGCAGCTCTTTCTTCATGAAATCCTTGCAAACCTTAACTCTACCATTGTGCTGGAAGGTGAAGCGGGAAGTGGAAAAACAGCACTGCTCAGGAAAATAGCTCTTCTTTGGGCGTCAGGCTGCTGCCCCATTCTGAGCAGGTTTAAGTTTGTATTTTATCTCTCCCTGACTTATGCAAGATCAGATCAGAGCATGGCTGATATTATATGCAATCAACCAGTAGGATTTGTGGGACCATTAACAGAAACAACTCTAAGAGACATAATTCAGCCACTGAAAAACCAGGTCTTATTTCTTTTGGATGACTACAGTGAGGTGAATTCAGTGCCTCAAACTGTAGAAGAACTTATACAAAGGAACCATCTCTACCAGCATTGTTTGGTTGTTGCTGTCCGTACTAACAGGATAAGAGAAATTCGCAAGTATGCAACCACCACCTTAAGCATTGCAGAGTTCCCTCTGTCCAGCACTCTGTATGTACTAAAGAAATTGTTCTCCTACAATGTTGACCTCGTAGAGCAGCTTCTCATTCAGCTGATGTTTGAAAAGTCTATGAAGACCATTCTAAAGACACCACTTTTTATGGTGTCTCTTGCTGCATATTGGATACAGCACCCAAAGGGCAACATAATCATCAATGAGGTTATTTTTAAAGCCTATCTGCTCTATCACTTACTAAAATACAGTGAAGAAAGAGAACACGTACTGGGTGTGTTTTCCTCATGTGGTGAGCTTGCCTTAACTGGTGTTTTCAAGCCATCCTTTGATTTCACTGAGTATGATCTATCTGAAGCAGGAGTTGATGGAGATGAAGCTGTTAGGCTGGGTTTGCTGAGCAAATTTACTGCCCAAAGGCTTCATCCAGTTTATAAGTTCTTTCACCCCTTGTTCCAGGAGTTTCTTGCAGGAAGAAGACTGAGCGAGCTCCTGGTTTCTGATGAAAAAGAAAAACTGGAGCGAGGGCTGCAATACTTGCAGCAAATCAACACATTTAGAAAAGTTGCTGGGCGCTATAATTTTTTATTGGCTTATGCTTGCAGCTTCTCTTCCAAAGCAGTGCCCCAAATTATATCCTATTTATTTAAATTGATTGACTGCAAGGAGTCATTGGAAAGCCAGTCAGAAAATGATGAACATCTGCAGCACCATTCAGACCTTCCAATAAGAATGTTGTTTATTGACCAGTTAAGTTTTATTGATCCAAAACTGCTTCTTCCAGTTTTCACTGGGTATTTACTGAACTTTGCTACTTCCGTAGTTTATGAGAGTGATACTGTCTCTATGTGTGCCCCAATCATTTTTCAGTTCCTAAGAGGCAAAGATATTTCATTAAGTTCATTTTTTTCACCACAAAAGTCTAAGCTGCAATTTTTCCAGGATTACCCAGAATCGCTATCTCTACCTAGCAGTTTTCAGGTTGCAGTACAAGGAAGTGAGCACAAACAAGAATTTAATGTATCTGAAGTAGGTGCTGGCTATTCTTCACTGGAGATGCCAACAATTGACCGGGATTACGCTCCTGCATTTACACTTTTTAAGGACATGGCACAAAAAACGAAAAAAGAAGAAGAAGAAAACCATAGATTCATTTCACTGATACAAAGACGTCTACCAGATTCCATCGTGTGTCCTTTCCTAATTACAACAGGGAAGATGCCACTTTTAAAATGTACATTCAGAAACATCAGTTCCTTTCAGGAAGCTGACCTCAGAAATTTGACGACGCTGTTTTCCGTTTCGGATTATATTGAAGTTCAGCTGAATGACAGTCCTGGATTTATAGAAGTTATCCGACCTGCTATTGAACAGTACAAGGAACGCTTTAAAAAATGTAGTCTGCATCATCTTAACTTGAGCATAACAGAGCAAGAATTACTTCTCTCGATGCCTTTTGTGGAATGCCTTGAGATAGTCGAAAAAGAAATGCCAGGTACAGCATACTAAGTTTTGGCAGAATGTCATTTTTCTCCCTAGTTCCCTTGTTCTTCCTCTCCCCTCGGTGCCTGACAACTGAGCAGCTCCAAATCCATGAATAATCATAGGATCATAGAATGGTTTAGGTTGGAAGAGACCTTGAAGATCATTTAGTTCCAACCACCCCCCTCCATGGGCAGGGACACCTCCCACCAGACCAGGTTACTCAAAGCCCCACAGCCTGGCCTTGAACACATCCAGGGATGGGGCATCCACAACTTCTCTGGGCAGCATGTTCCAATGTCTTGCCACCCTCAGAGTGAAACATTTCTTCCTAATATCTGATCTAAATCTCCCCTCTTCCAGTGTGAAGCCATTCCCCCTCATCCTATCACTACATGCCCTTGTAAAACATCCCTCCTCAGCTCTCCTGTAGGCCCCCATTAGGTACTGGAAGGTCGCTATCAGGTCTCCCCAGAGCCGCCTCTTCTCCAGGCTGAATAACCCCAATTCTCTCAGCCTGTCCTCATAGGAGAGGTGCTCCAGCCCTCTGATCGTCTTTGTGGCCCTCCTCTGGACCCACTGAGTCTTCTGTTGTATGCATTTTGGGGGATAGGCAGCCATTCTGCATTAACAGATTTCCATCCTGGCCCCTAATTTCAGACTATGACCTCAGTACTGTTTTTTGATCTGAGGTGTATGTCACTACAAAGGCAAAACTGCATTTCAGCAGAACATAGTGCAGCACAGAGGACAAGCTACCAGGCACCACTAGATGTGCATTTTCTGCTTGGGGCAATCTGAGTGGGTCTGTGTTGGCCTTTCAAAATAGAAGAATACTGGGCAGCGCACGTGTGTTTATGGGATACTGCCAGGGGTATGCCCAGGCTGCAAGCAGCAGAAGCCTCTGCGAAGGATGGGTTGGCAGGGAAGTGCAGTGGTACAAGGAGGATAGGAAGCAGCAGTCAAGAGAAGGGAAGCCAAAGATGTTAGGATGTGAGATAGTGAAGTTCAGCTACGAAAACACTGGCAAATTGTCAGAAGAACAGAGGGATTAAGCAGGTCAACCCACTTTCATTGTACATTTGTCTGGCTTCATCACAGAACTACTTTTTTCAAATTTGGACAAATTCATCTGCTTGGAGGAACTGTCAGTGAGTCAATGTGAGAACAGCAATGTATTTGATACAATACCCAATGGCTTCAAATATCTCTGTAACATGAAGAAATTGTTGATAAGAAGAATGAAGCTTGAAAACATCTCTAGGCTGGGTAAGGTGTACTTTAAAACATTACGTACTGTATTCCACTAGAACTTGTTAATACCGAGTAGCAGTTTTGATTTCTCCTTTAACAGGCATGTAGCATTTCCGAGTCATCTTCCCATTGCTTCTGCCCTACAGCTTCTACCTTGAGTTTACCACCCCAAAAAAAAGAAGAGCTGAACATTTTAGTGCTGTAACTTTATTGACCTTCCTAACTTAGTATGGAGGAATGAGCAAGACTGTGCTCTTTCTTTTCCTGGAGTGAGTATTTTCCCTTCTTACCACTCACAGGCCACTGGGAGGAAGAAGAGAAGGAGCACAACTGGCAGCTGAGCCCAGATCATGTGCATAGCTGCTCTGACAGGTCAATGAGCAGATCATGACTTCTGTTTGAGCTGCCTTATTCCACAGAGAAGCTTACTTTTCAGTCCAAGGTCCCTAGATAAACAATTTCTTGTACACTATGGTAACGATAGCTAGCTATCGTTAACTAGCTATCGATAACTAGCTCATACAGTACAAACCAACATTATTCAGTGAACTGTACCCTCAGTATGTGGGCGTTGAGTAGGGTTTTACAATGTACCTAAAACTAATAACTTTAGGAGGAAGATGTTGAAAACGTTTCAGTCCTGCTATATGAAAAACTACAGTGTTTTTCACATGTGAAAGAAACCAGAAATTAACCTACAGCAAAACTTGCTTGCATTTTAAGGCCAGAATGATCCATCATGATGCTAGTTGTAAAATAGAACTCAGGGCGTCTGATTTTAACATGTAAAGAGAGGAATCAAGCTGCTGCTCCCATTCATCTTTTTATTTGTCTCCCTTGCTTGTATTGTGGTAGATAATAAAGTTCACAGGTGGAGCTAGGAGAACCTTCTTGATTTTTGACCTTGTTCACTATACAATGAATCTCCAGTGTTCCAACACTTCATTTCATAGTTGACTTTATTAAGAGCTTCCAAGACCTCTCTGTTTTTCACCTGGACTGCTCCAACTGCTTTGACTCTGGATCCCTTCTGGCAGCAATTTCTTCATGCAAGAAGTTAACAGAAATCAAGTTAACTGGGCTGTATTTGGGAGATGGAGATTTGCTTTCTTTAGGTAGGAATTTTTTTTAATACAGAAAATTCACTTTTAAAATAGTTGAGAGAAACTGCTAATTTTAAGTTCCAGGAATGACAATGTATACTTTTTTTTCCTTTCCTTCTAGCTGCTGCTCTGCCCAATTTTGTCTCTCTCAGACTGTTGGATCTTAATGGGCACTATTTTGATGACAAGGAAGCTTGTGAAATCTTTGGTTTGTACATATCTTTACTTTCAGCTGATCTAATTTTTTGCATTTGACAGAATTGTTTTGTTTCAGGTTCTTTTGGAGATCTTAAGAAATAACTTGAACAGCTTAAATGCCGCTTGAGTTACGAGAAAGTATCTAGAACTAGAATGTCAAATCAGGTCTCACAAAGTAGTTTGTGTTGAAGGGTGTGTGTTCACATCCTTCTGAGAGGGATGAGCCAAGTGAGATGGATGGCTGTCCTAAACTATGGATTAAGAGGTGTTCAGCACCTCTGAAAGCCAAGATGGTCCTCCTGCAAAAGCCGTGTCTATGGGGGACAGGGAAAGATTGAAAAGGCTTGCATTTTGGGAAGGGAGGATTACCCTAATTTATTTTTCTTTCCTGTGAGTCCCTTGGGTTTGGCAACATGGAAGATTCCTTTCACCTCTAGAGGATTCATGAGACATCTTAGACCCTTTCTGGAGTATTTCTGCCTTTTCTTTTGATGACCTTTTCAAGCTATTGTGTTATAGAGTGAAGCAACCTTCACAACAATGGCAGGGCTGAACCTGAAGAAAGAAGGCTGGTAGTAACCTACTGCCCAGAATCTAAATTTAAATGTGTTTTAACTTGGCTCTGCTGCTGTCACTCATTGGCATTACAAGATTTATATTTGGTTAATCTTAACAGGAAGCGTCTTCTTCTCTCTGCAGCATACAATTTAAGTGTTCTTCTTAATCTGGAGGAGCTCATCCTTCCTGCAGGGAAGGGAATAAAGTCTGCAGCCAAACTGATTGTTCAGCAGTGTCTACACCTGCTGCACCTCAGATGCTTCTCATTTGCCCTATGTCTGGATGATGACAGCCTGTTGGAAATAGGTGAGTTTAAAGGAGAGAACTTCAAACATGAAATAACATTTCTCAGTAGAGAATATGCTGCTTCAGGATAAATTAATTTTCTGTTTGTACACATTACAACAATTTCAAATTATTTGTCATTTTAATGGGTGTAATTTCTTCCTGTTTGTTCTATACACAGCCCAAAATATTTCTTGCTCATCAAAGTGTATTCAGACTGCTTATATACTAGACTTTGCTGAAACCTCTTTTGAAATACCTCCTTAGTTCCCCTTGTCTTCTAGAAAGCAATGTAAATTACAAGAAAATAATTGATGGAAAAAAAGACTGACTTAACATACAGCTTCCTAACTTCGTTGTTAGTTTTATAAACTTGTATGCCCGCACTGTTAAAAATGTTACCAAAATATTTCTTGAATTTAATACTTATTTAGTATAGTCTTAGAACTACCATCTCATATATAGGCTAGAGAAAATGTTTTCTTTTGTAATAAAGTGCTAAGTCTGTCATATCATCTTCCTTTATTTTTGACATATATTTTAGTATATATAGGGACTCAATGACAAGAGCCCCATCTCCTAAGTAGACTGACCATAGGGCAAGACTGAAGAGCGTATGTGATGGTACGCAGGCATGCAACAGATGATTGTTAAACTCAGTGTCTTGCATCTGTGCAAAGCTGGCCCGGTGTCTGACCTCAAGCAGTTGCATAAGCTGGTGTTGTATTTGCTTTGCTCTGTAAGAGTGGTATTCGAACACTCAAAAGCACACTCGTATCCTATTCTACTGGCATTAATGTGCCTGCTAAAGTATCCTCAATTTTATCAGTCTCCTCGTCTGAGGTATTAAAATGCTTAAATGAATTGAGTTCAAAGTTCTACAACAACTTTATCTTTAATGCACAATACCACAGCTTCATTGTATTTTCATTCATGTTTCATATGGATTTGGAGCATCTTTATATCCTTAACTGATGTCTCCGTTTTTTTTTTTGCAGCAAAGCTTGCAAATTGTGGAGGTTTCCAGAAGCTTGAACAGCTCTCACTGTCAGTAAATCATGATGTTACAGAAACTGGTTGGAGAAACTTCTTCAGAACACTTAATAACATGCCTGCTTTAAAAGAGCTGGACATTAGCCGTATGTTTACACATCAGATCAAAGCCAGTGCACCAACAGTCACAGCTTTTGTCCAGTGTGTTTCTTGACTCCCTAGTGTTGTGACAATAGTAATGATGGGTTGGCTCCTTGATGCAGAGGACCTTAAAATGTTTGAGATCATGAAGGAGCAGCATCCCCAATCTAAGAGTTTAAAATGATCTTGGCAATGGGTCTTGCCCCTTTCCCCAATTTTTCAAGACTAGAAAATTAAGAAAGTGTTAGGGTTTGGGGTTTTTTCTCTTCCTTCTCATATTATGAATCACACACCTGCATTGCAAATAAACTTATATTATAAAATTGTTACCAGAATGAAACATGCTGCTGCTCTTTTGTACAGTGGGGTTAGGTTAATGTGAAAGGATCAAGGAATAGGAGACAGGATTAACATAACTCTAAAAACCTGACTTGCTATGCAAATATGGTTATAGATTGTACCTAAGTGATATCTTCCAAAGAAAAATGTAAAATTTTGCTTAAAGCCTACTTACAATAAGTTATTTCTACACAGTTGTTTTGCTTGCAATGAAATCAATTACATGAATCACTTATGAAATAAAGCTCATAAAACCCTTTACGGTCAAGTATGCACTAAAAATAATACTGGATGTCAGATTCTACTAGTGTTAAAAACCAATAAAAGCCATTTTTTGTAACATAATGCCAGATACTAACACAGGACTAGCTGAGGCAAAGACCAGTTGTGCCTCTTTAGCAATGAACCGTTGCTGAGCAGCTGATTTGGAAGCTTTACATTACGCAACCAATCTTCATTTACTTCAGCTACACAATTCAGAAAAAGCCTTCAAAGTGGCTTAGGGAAGTTAAGATTACATCTTTCTCTTTTTGCTCAGTTAAAAACTGATTTTCTGACACTCGACCACAGTAGGAAAAGGAACTTAAACGCAGCAAAGTTCATGTCTGTATTTGGCTAGTCTTCCTGGAAAGAAAACCACTGGCATTAACTAAGTAGTCTAGTTTTGTGGCTGCAGCCTCTATTGTACAAGACTTAACATTATAAAGGCTGAAATCTAAGTCCACACTTACCATTACCTTTCCACAGTCTGCTTTTTCTAATTTGCTTTTAGTAATGGCACTCAGAAAAATGGCACTCAAAAAGGCCACACAGCAAAATTTTCTGCTGTAATTCAACCATTCATCCAACAGACAGCCATCTACACAAGCTAAAAATAAAAACCAACGCAAAACAAACGACATCCCTAAATTCAAAGTTTGCAAAGTAGAACTTTATTAACAAGCATTTGAAACAAAAAATGAGCCTTTCTGAATCCAGTTGTCTTACTCAGGATTCTAACCAGACCCTTAAGATACATCTTTTAATATGACAGTATACCATTTTCCAGGCCATTGCCACTGGTGGCCACTGTAACATACACTGCTGCCATAGCTCTAAACGTTAGTTTTGGTGTCATCATTCAGATAAAAAGGCTTGAGGAATACAAGAGGTTAAAACGAGAAAGACATGAAATCTATCGTGTAGGGTTAAATGACTTACATCTATCATCTGGTAAAAAGACTTAAAGTTGTTTCAGGGAAGTAAAAAATACTTTATTACTGCAGGGCTTTCTAAACACATTTGACTAAGCCTCTTTAAGAAACAGCTCACGGCAATGCACGTATAATTCCTCATCTCAAGTTATTTGTTTACTGGTTATCAGTGGCAGCTCAGTGTCAAGAAAAGTGTTGAGATTAATTTTCTTCATGAAATTCTGATCTTCACCACCAACCATCAGTGTATAGGCGATATACACCTCTCATTGAAAAGATTTGTACCTGGCTTAAAAAAATAAAAAGCAAAAATTAGTATACAAGAGGTTTTTGGTTTTAAACAAACAAACAAGAATTACTCAAATGCACAGAAATTACATGTTGTCACAGAAAATCAGAAAAACAAGTCCCCATGGGCATACAGTTTTGTTCTATAAGGAACTGAACAATATACTGCAGTATTCTAAACAAAGGATTTCAAATAAATGCACAGACACTGAAGTAATAATGAGAACAGAACTGCTCAACAACATCAAACTGAAATGTTGATCTTGTCCTGAAAACAAAGTGTAGCTACACATCCTGCTATCCCATCTGTATAAAGAAGCAGTTGCTTCTGATGACGTGTCCATAGATGCAAAAACTGCATTTCATTTAACAACCTTTTATTTTCAAAATGGCCCATGAACAAATAAGGTAAATCCTAATAATTAAAGTAAGCTGCACTGTTAATCCTGATGTAGAGAGATGCTATAGTTAAAGCTCTCATCAGAGCAATAAAATACTTTCCTTCATTCTAGCCAGGAAAATATTATTCCACAGCTGCTAAGCAAAGAAGGGATATAATACTGGCAGAAGTGGTCTTTGTAAAGAGCCATAAGAGTGGATGAAAGTCCCAAAGCTCATAGTTTTTGCACAGAATACAAAATTTGTTGACAGCTTGTAAAGTGAACTGTAGTTCCAAACTAATTTTGTCAACCAACTCTGTATCTTCATTTAGCACAAAATTACAATACTTACAGTCCTTCAAAACAGTGGTGAATATTCAGTTATTTTGCATGCATTTCTCTATCCAGTGCTGCTTCCATTCGACTCTGTTTTAAACCCTACAGGATACAATTTAGTAAAATCTTATTTTTACTAACATGGACATAAAAGCTTTAGTCACAGGACAAAAACATTTTTCAACAATTTTTTTTTTAGTCTTTTACAAATCAAGATAGCTTTTAACTCTTTGGGGAAATCAGAATGGCTGGTTTAAGAAGGATAAAAGCCAAACTACAGTTCTTCTTTATAATCAGTGGCTCTACAGAACAATTTCAAATATTTACTTCTTGTTCGAGTAAACTAAAGCTATATATAGTCTGACGCAAGGAATTCCAAAACTAGTCTTTTGAAGATACTCTGTTGCACCAAATCCCCCCCTTTCCAACTTCCGCAATGCAAAGAGTTTAATTCCTGTAATATTCTTCCTTCGTAAGCATGCAAAGCAAATTAGAAATCAATACTCCATGTAAGACTTTTCGCAACTATGCTGACAACTCCTGCTGCACCTTCACAATCAGCCGAAACAATTACTGATGAATAGTCTCTGCAAAAATGCCAAATCTGATCCTAGATGTGATACTATCACTCATACTCAAAGAAAACAAATAGAAGACTCCTGAATAATAAACATATTCAGATTTACTTCACCTGTCTACAAAGACAAAACTGGTTGTTTCAGACTGGCTATAAAAGTACCTAATGGAACCCCTCCACCGGAACAAAGAACTAGAACGACATTCACTATACATATATGCTGGCTCACGTGACTCCTACTCAAAGACAAGAATACCTATACAATACAAACATCCCTAAATTTAGCTATCATAAATTAGAATAAGAGGTCTAAAAAGCAGCCCTCCCCATCTAGCTTCTTGCTGAAAAGAACAGCAGCAACACAAAAGCAAAATTACAAAGACAGTTCAAGACAAAAGTGGCACATACCAGGTAATACCCAGTGTGATAACCACTCATGTACCAGGCTATCAACATGCTCCCCAATGCTTCATCGTCCTCAGGACAGTCTGGTCTCATAGGTGGTGGAGGAGGAATCAACTAAGAAATCACAAAGGAAATGTCTGTGTTTCAATAGGGTATATCCCAGGTTAGACAGCAACCAATTCTAAAAGATACAAAACTGAAAAATAGGAACCTATCCTCAATGAGGTCTCTGAAAATAAGTCAAATTTATTTTCTGAAAACAAGTAATTTCCAAAGCCTGAGAGAAACAGGATTCCTGTAGTTTGACTGTATGCAAAGTTTTATTAGGGGAAAACATCTGAATCAGAGAAATGCTGTTAATGAAATGTAAGGTGTGGTTTCTTCAAATAATTTTCGTCTTTATATTCTTACCAACAACTTCAGTCACAAAAATGAGTGCAGGCCAGACCTTGTACATTAGATTCTTATGTTTGTAACCGAATGCATTTTTAAATACCTGGAAAATACAGACCCTAACACAGAAATGTGTTCTAAAAACACCGGCGGTGAGCACACTCAGTTAGAAAACTTGAGATCATCAATACTCATCTCTGATGCTTTCTTCCTTCTTCTCCTACCACTTACCGGTGGTCCTGCTGGGAAGGGCGGGGGCCAGCAAAATAAAAACGATGGAGGTGCCCCAAATTTTGATCCAGGCTACATTGAAAAAATTGAATAGCACAAATTAAAAAGAAAATTCAGGCATTAGGATTTTATTTAAGAGAATTATTTGAAGCAATTCACAAACCTTAAACTAAAGGCAACACATCCCAGCAATTTAATGACACTGCAGTAACATACAGTAGCTATTTCTGTGGACCATTCCATGACTGGAAAAGTAAAACTTACATTACAGATGTCACTGAGTCAAACAGTGCTGAAACAGGGTTCTGGTTAATAGAAGCACTTTAAAAAGCTTTTTCTAAATAGAAGTCAGTGGTTGCACTCTCACATCAAGAAACATATCTAATACTGCCCACAAGGGAAACAGATAATTTCCCTGCTCCTGTGCAGCTGGGGCACGTGCTGACTAAAATCCATTATGTTTTTAAATGTCTTTAAAATGAGCTTAGACATAAATCTGCTGATACTAAAGAAAAAAGATAAAAGAAAACCTTATAAAGAAATCTTGCACAAACAGTAATATTTAGGGAAAAAAAAGTGCTGTCTTCAAGTGCACTATTACTTAGTTTCCTACACAATATGAAAACTGAAGAGTTCCCTCATAATTCAATAGAGAAGCTACAGCTGAGAGCTTCTATGACATCTGGACATCACTTTTGCTGCCTTCAGTGTCCTGTGTAGTAAAACATATCAATTGGCTAGAAAAAGTGCAACCTTAAAACATCAACAGTGCTATCATTAACAGTACTATCACAGTCCAGGGAACAGCGTCCCCTCCTTTAAGTTACAAGGCAACTGCAAAGCAAGTGTTAGCAAGAGAGGAGGCTTCCTCACTAGCCAGCAGCACCGCAAAAGGGTTACACTGTGGCCAGATTATTATAAAATGACATACCACCAGGTTCTAACATGCATTCTCAAAATGCTATTTGGTTTCTATACAATGATAAGTATCATCCTATTGTCTCAGAATTTAGAGACCAGGCTTAACCATGGTCTATGAATGATTTCAGATAAGTCTGAGCTTACCTTTCCCAGGCCTGGGGATGCTGGTGGGGCAGGAAAATGTAGATTTTGAGGGAAGAATCTTGCTTTTGTGCAGCTGGGTTTTCTTCGAGATGACTGGGAAGATTTTTCACTTTCATCTGTTGAATACGGAGTCTCATTTTCATTCTAGAAGACCAAAATGTTTTTATAAGATGTACTAAACAGAAGTTTACAGCAAGCAAATTTAGTGAAAAAAAGCTTGGAAAGCCCCATTCACATCCTCCCCTCTCTCTAGCCCTCCCAGTCCTACTCAAGAAAGATCTTATAATCTCATAATTGTATCTGCTGACCGTTTCAACTATGTTATCTTTCACTGGTGAATTTCTTGTTGTCTTGTCCCTTTATTTCATACTGAGTTCAAGAAGTAAGTGATGCTTTTATTCCCTCCATCAGCTTGTGTCCATTCACAATGGAATTGGGTATCAATTCTCACTCTGAACATTATAATGGTACCAAAAATACTGAAAAATTTGATTCTCCCACTTTTGTCTTTCCTTTTCAGAAGAATGAAAGAGTGTCCCTCACCTCCCCAGAATTCCCCATCCCATTTACTGTTTCATTGCTGGGTGGAGGAAGTAGATCAGACAGGTTCTGCTCCTCCTGATTTCCATATCCTGTGTAAGTAACAACACATGTGCCTGTCTTCTGATTGATGGAGGCAATAGTTGCTAGGTACATATTACCATCCTCAGACCAAACAGCATTACAGCTGTCACCAACTTTCCACTGCAACAGAAGCAAGAGAGGCAAGTAGATACCTACACCAAAGATCAGAAAGACGCTTTTCTCTATACTACTTTTTGTCCCAACCACAAGAAAGATGACTCCCATCCAGTAAGTTTTTCCTATGTAGTTACTGAAATTGCTTAATGTAACCTATAAATACGGTTTATAACATTATCGTGCCCCCCCCCCCGCAATTTACTCTCAAGATGATGAAAAAAGCTAATTCCGAGTACCATAGAAAAGTACAACATGCAGCACGAGCACCACTAGCATTTACAGGTGAGGTGACCTGTTTCAAAGGCACCGTGTTGCTCCTTTTTCTATTTCTGTTCTTTTTATTGTTTTTCCTCTTCATCCCTAGGCGCTGCTGCTGTTTGTCCGACGGCTCGGAACACTCTCCGTTCTTCAAAGCGTTCTGCGGGAAAACAAAGGAGGAAGACAATAAAAGGCAACCTAGCGCCTTCAGCCCAGGGTCCGGCTACGCTCGGGCCGCCCCCCCTTACCTTGAAGGAGGCCACCGCCCT
>VZSZ01003710.1:2502-16406 GCA_013398815.1 Ibidorhyncha struthersii
CCCACCCCAGAGCCCCTTTTTTTTTTGGAGGCGCAGCGAGGCGGAGTTTTGGAGTGGCCGAACATTTGCGAGAACGCACGTGTTTCCTAATGAAACGATGACCCAATTACACATTTTGGAGTTTTCCATGAATGTTTTATTACTGAGTCATTTTTATTAGCTCCACTTCAGCTGTAGCTTTGCATGCAAAATTTAACAGATGTCTGATTTCATCTTGAAAGGCTTTCAGATTACAGTGTCGCTTCCCTGACAAAGAGCAGCTAGGGATGCCAAGCAGTCGTTTCCCAAAGCTTCGGGATCATTCGATCCTTATCTTTAGAAAAAGAAAAAAATAACCCCTCTTATTCATGGGGAAAACAGAAACCGTCACCAAAAGAAGTGGCTCTTCTTGACTCGTGGCTGCTGCAAAAGTGCCTGGTTTTGAGATTTTCATGGGAAGTATCTGGGTGGGTTTGGTTTTTTTTTTTCCCCTTTGTTGTCCCATAAATGTGTTATATTTAAATAAAGGACTGGTGGTGATGGCGGTGGAGCAGCTGAAACAAAGCACGTGCCTGGGGGAATGAAAATCCCATGCATGAGGAAAATAACCCTGGTGACTCCTGAGCCCTGGACACCCGCGTGTCGCAGAGGAAATTTTTAAAAATCCCCAATATAAATATAGAAAGACAAACCCTCTCGCTCTCAGCCGTTAGTTTTTCTCAGAGCTGGCCCGCAATTCTGTCCGATCCGCAGGACGGGCTGTGCCGGGGTGCGTGTCCAAGGATGGATCCAGTTGAAGTTACAACACTGGAAACCGGTGAAGTCAACAGGAATAACGGTCATTTTTCCTTCGCTGAGGTTTACTGAAAATTTTCTCTTCGTTTCTTCAAGATCTTTGCTTCTATTTCACGCCCCAAACAATGGAAGATCTTCGGTTTAAACATAAAAGAACAAACTGGCCCAAGTGTTATGTTAAAGGCAGGGAGAGGCGCTCCAAGTACTGTGTCACTGTGGGGAGTGGGGGGAAAAAGCGCCGTTTGCCGAACTGAACCAGAAACGGCTCTTTTGCCTCCGCGCTCGCGAGGCTGGGGCGAAGAGACGGCGGCAAAGAAATGCAAAGCTTGCTACCCATCGCGGATTTGCAACCGAAGTACTGGAGGAAGCGATGGGGCAGCAGGGATGCTCTGCCCCGCTGATGCCTGCGCCGAGCATCGGTGCCAAAAGGGCAGCCGGAGGCGGACAGACGGACGCCAGCGCAGGGTCTGACACTGCCGGAGGGAAAGCATGGATGGTCGGACATAAATACACGCGGGCACGGGACTTCAGGAGGGGAAGAGTCCAATTTCAAGAAGCCAAGGAACAAAGAGAAACCATGGTAAAGTTATTCTCTTTAAAAACAAAAGAAAAAAATTCCCACGGCATACTTACACAAAATCGAACAACTTGTGGTCATATCGTTTTCAAATTCCTTATTTCCAGGCAAATGAGGCTGTGGCAGGCGATTGGCACCGTGGGCGCTGTCATACACGTGTGCACGGAGCAGACGTAAGGTAAATAACGGGCTTGAGAAGCTGGACGCGCTCAAGGGAGACACAATAAAAACCCTCTCACACTAGAAAAGAGCTGGCACTTTATTAACATTTTGTAACTAATAAATACATTACCGACAGCCAATAAATTATTACAATAACTAATGCTCTATTAAACCAATGGACAGTCACTCTTCGTACAAAATTACAGTTAATACAGTTTGGGCCATCAAACATGCAGGAGAAACGATTCAGCGGGAAACCAGCAAAAGGAAAATCGTGGCGGCCTCCGTCGATCCTTCGGGAAGAAACGTGGTGGGGAGCGGGAGCCCAGAGGCAGGGTGACGGTCACTGTTCCCTTGTCAAGCCGAAGTGGGGGGGAAAGGGAGGTGGGGGGGAATAGGGATGAGGATGTTAAATTAGGGACCGGGCTATTTAATGGGGCAATGGCTGGTCTTTAAACAACTGTATTTGCTCTCCCAGTGCCGCCGTGTCGCTCCGGCACTGGAAAAGGTGGTGAGACTCAAGCAATGCTGAAAATAGCGTTGTTACTGCCTACGATCTCCTCTCCCCGCCTGGAGCAGAGGGTTTAGACCCGGAGCCCCCTGCCTGTGCTACAGGACGGTCAGGATTTGGTCTCGACATTCATTTCCGAGGCAGCGGGTGGGCGAGGGGCCGGGGCAGCGAGTGTCGGGCTGGCTCCCGGCCCTCCGCCTCCTCCCCGTGTCTCTCCTTCCCATCCCTGCTGCAGCCGGTGCCTGCCGAAAACTGAGCTGTCCTCTCTGGGGGATGGAGATGTTTCTGCCCTCTTCCCCAAGCCGGCTCCCTCCCCTCTCCTTCCACCGCAGCGTGCCAGCCGGGCGGCTTCGGTCCTGCTGCTCGTATTAACGCATCAGCGTTTAAGGGTGGTGCCAGCTCGTGCTCGCCAGCCGGCCTTTGCAGCACGAGTAAAGACCTCACAGGCTGCTGGTTCGGACACGCGCGGTCCTGTGAGAAGTCCCTTTCCATAGCCACGTTCTCAGCGTAACGTCTTATATAGGTCACGTACCTATATCTGTCAGCATCAATTATCTCGTGTCATTGCAGGAGCTCAGAAATGATAATGTACACTCAAGTCTCGGGGCGCTTTGGGAGAGCGTTTCTGTCTGCTCTTTCCTCCGGGGAGGTACAGACAAGACCGTGGTCCGCTCCTTTGTACCACCCGGACCACGTCTCTGCTTCCTCGTGCGTGTGCTGGGGATGTGTGTGTGTGATGGGTTTGGGTGGTTCAGGATGATGCGCAGTAGCACCATCTCTACCGACCTTGACGCGTCCGGCGTCGGATCGGTAACGAGTGTTTGAGTCTCCTTGGAAATGGCTGCAGAGCTTTTGGTCGTAAGCCTGAAGACAAACCTGGCCCATGACAAAGACACAAACACGCTAGTACTAAGCTTCTCTAATCAACTTGACAAACGGTCAGCCTTGTTCCCAGGAACTCAGCAACTCCCCCTGGCTCCAGGAGATTATTTTTTTTTGGCCACAAAATACTCGGACACGTGGCACAGGCCAACAGTGCAGGGTTGGTCCCTTTCCCAGCATCAACGGCACAAATCCCCCCGGTGGGTGATGTCTGCCACCCCCGGCCGAACCCCGCGCCGTGTTGCCTGCGGGGCGAGGGGCTGCCCCACGCTTTGCGCAGCGGCGCCTGGGCACACCCGCACACTCTGGCAAAAGGACATCATCTATGTCCCATCCTGACCTCTCCGAGACTGCATTCCCGGCCCGAGAACAAAGCCTGTCCCCTTGCAGGCAAGCACCGGGCTCGTGCCACAATAGATTTAAACCACCAGACACATTTTAATGTACATTACAGTATAGATTCCTCTCATTAATACTTTTAGTGTCCTGTAAAACAAAATCCCATCTACCGAGGAGGCACGGCAGCCTCCTCCTGAGGATGCTGTTCCCTCCGTGGCTGGCCAGCCGGGAAAGCTGGCTGAAGGCAAGAAGCTAATTCTCACACAAAACTCCTGAGAGAGGTTTAGTTGGAAGAATTTGTGGGCGGGCGGTGGCGGGAAGCCGACCGAGCCCTCGCTAGACCAGGCCGGGGCCCCGCGGGAGCGCAGGGGCAGCAGGGACGCGCCGGTGGCAGCAGACGGAGGGACCAGATGGCCTCGCCGAGCGGTCCCGCTGCCCTGCCGCTCGGCCGGGCTCCTCCGACCCTACGCGAAAACGAAAGTGTGAACTCTATTTATTTGCTAAAGGAAAAAAATGGCCTTCGAAGTATGTGGCTGTATTTAACGTGTGCTTTCCCAGGGCACGTTTATTGCTAGTTCTCCTAACGAGCCCGGTTACCGCATCCTCCCAAGGAGCACGGTGCTCTGCAGCTTAACCCCGCGGCCTCGTCTACAGGCTTGTTTCTAGGCTTCCCTTCCACCGGTTTCTCTATTTCATTGAAACTGTTGTTTAAATAAAGGAGCTGTTTGCATTTTTTTGGTCTCATGGCTCCCCACACCCAACCGTCTCACTGCTGATGGAGCAAGCGGCTGGCGGGGGCGGGGGGGGGGTTCNTCTGAACTCACCGCGAGTTGTTAATGCTGCTTTCAACACCGTGCCCCTCGGCTGCTGCTGCTGGACAAGTGACCTGAGTCATTAAAAACCTCCTGCCTCCCAAAAAGGGCATCTTTTGCGAATTCCCACCTTAGCTTTGAAGGGCAGCAGGGTGTATAGCTGTAGCTGTTTCAGTCCTGTGAGTCGCTGTGCTTTTAGAATACGTCCCCCGTGCCCCAGTAAGATTTCTGTTGCATCTCTACCTCCCTGCTACGCAGAGGCTGCAAATTCAACGCAGCTCGTGGCCTCTGAGGGTCTGGATTCGGAGCGTTGCGATCGCAAAGCACGAGGGGCTATTTAAGAAAAGGGCTTTCGAAAGCCGGCGGTGCATTTCAAGGTCTTCTTTCTAGGCAAACTGCCGCAAGGATTGCTGGTGTTTAGAAAAAGCACGGGGCAAAAGACTGCCTGCGGAAGGCACATCTGTGGGAAAAGGCTCGGGAGGATGCGGAAAGCCAGCGGTGAGTAATGCTTTGGCAGGCGTTCTGGAGACAAAAATCT
The DNA here is from genome assembly GCA_013398815.1 of Ibidorhyncha struthersii. Taxonomy (NCBI): domain Eukaryota; kingdom Metazoa; phylum Chordata; class Aves; order Charadriiformes; family Charadriidae; genus Ibidorhyncha; species Ibidorhyncha struthersii. The sequence continues at coordinate 7,098 of VZSZ01003710.1, forward strand.
ACAGGCGGCCATCAAACGGGAGAAACAGTAGCATTTAGCACTGGAAGCATTTCACCTTCCGAACACCGCTTCCAGCCTCTGTCAGTGAATCCTCAGGACATTCGTATGAGGGGGGGAATGTCGGCAGCAGCTGCTGAAATGAAGCTTTGGGCGTACAACACGCCAAAGAAAATGAAAGAAAAAGGCTCGGTGTGTCAACATTTCCCTCTCTTTTTCTCCCTTTTCTCCCTGTGGAGCACCAGCTGGTGGTTATCACCGACGTGCCGGAACCAGCCGGAGCTGCGGAGGGGCTGGGGCAGGAGGGGGTTTGGACCCGCCAGCCGGCACGGCCAGGCGCGGGTTGCCTGAATCCGGCCCGGAGTGTGGCACACGCGCACTGAGCCGGCACCGGTGACCCGGCTGCATTCCGTAGAGTTTGGGGTTGAGTTAACTGAAATTATCTTCACCAGAATATTCCCACGCGCTTTATACTGGGAACTCTTGAAGCCTTGGCTTGGTGTTGCCTTCACTGTTACTTACTTCACTGCTTCTGTTACTTATTCGCTCAGATAACATGTCACCCACAGCAAGGGGCGGGAACAGACAACTGCCAAACTTCTAGTGCTGCCGATCACATCCTTCCGAAACAGCCTGACCGAGACCCGCCTCCCTGCCAGCGCAAGTCATGAGCGCACCACTGCACCCAACTCTGGGTCTAGTCGTTCCGTACACTTTCCGTACCAGATGTGTAGCTTTTCAGCCCTTACTTTGACACTCAATGCCCATTTGAACACTAGGTGTTACTGGTAGGACTTGGTCACCTGCATGGGATGAGCTCCAGGAGCATCCCCGTCCCTGCGCATCCCGCCAGCTAATTCCCTGCCCACTCTGTGGCAGAAGCACCGTCCCATTGCCATCATGCCTGGTCTTGAAAAGCAAAGCGAGGGACTGGACAAATTCACTGACCTCAGACCCGCAGCCCAGCTTTCACCCGGAGTAAAACGCCCTCTGAGATCAGCAGAGGGTACGCAAGCAGAAAGCGTGGCTTGGGCTCGCGGGGAAGTTTGGCCGGGGCCGATCTGAGTCCTGCATATTTCTTTTTCACATCACCTCTTTACGCACCGAACTCCTCTTCCTGCAAAACCAAACAGGTTGCATTTTACTGTCATCCCCTTGCCTTTAGTCTCCAGGGACTAGAGCTCAACACGCACAGAAACCTTTTCAGGGTCAGGGCATGCGGCTGGTCCCTTCCAAGGAACCAGAGAACCAGGCAGGTGCTTCCCACTGAAAATCCCTCCTTTGAAGATCCCTCCTTTGAAAATCCCTCCCATTGACTCTGAAAATCCTAAGCTAAACCAAACACAACTAAACGCAGAGGCCTTGTGGTCAGTGTTCCTTTGGTTTACGGGCGTACAGCAGAGAGTGCCGGCATTTGGTGGAGCTGGGAGAGGGGCTGGGACCTGGGAAAACAAGACGTGTGGGTGGGATGTGGTGTTGAGGAGCAGAGAGGGGCTCCCGGCTTTGCTGGCCGGCCAGCTCTTCGTGGGAGCTGATGCCGCCAGAGGTATTTTAAGGCTGAGACGGTGGAGACAAAGGTGGGTAGTGCCTTGGGCCAGAGCAGGGGAGGCAGAGACCTGCTGTTATTGCTGTTAGTGTCCAGCAGAGCACCAGTGGGTCCTCACCGTACAGTACTAATACAGATTTGTAAGTTAAGGCTGCCTAGGGGGTTACTGACCCAGCTGCCAGCCAAGCCGGGCTGTGAGCTGGTTAGATGGGCGAGAGCCACCTTGTTCTCCTCCGCAGGCCTCCCCCGTTTGCCCCGCGGTGTTCCCGCTCGCATCCCTGGCTGGGGTTTCGTCACGGACGTCTCACAGACGCCGTCCAAGCAGAGCGCAACCTCCGATGGGGACTCTCCTCTGCCTCCTGGGTGCCCTCCTCTTCCCATCCTCCCTTCTGCCTCAACCTGCCTCGTCTCCCTTCTGCAACTTCTGTCCCAGACCGCCCCCTGCTAAACCTCCCCCGCCGGTCCTCTCCGTCCCGTGCCACCATACCTGCTCCTTTCCCTGCCTCCCCTTGCCTTTGGGCTGCGCTGCTTTGGGCTGCTCTCACACCATCCCTCCTAGACGGGCACAGCGAGAAACGAGGTATTGTCCCTCTCAGGCATGGCACTGGAGACAACTCAGACCTCCTGAGACCTGAAAGACACCCCTAGCCCGGGCTCCCAAGAGAGGACGGCTGAACTTGTGGCTGGCCTGGAAAGACTCACATTTTCCAGGATCACGGACTTTGTGGAGAGGCAGAGAAGAGGCAGGGACCGGCGTTGCCTACCCGCCCCCAGGTGCCATGCCGAGTGGGACCTCGGAGGCGGTTGTCCCACCACCGCACAAGCTTTTGGGGTGGACTTCTAAGGGTCCCTCCGTGCTCCCGGAGGTGACACCCCACCTCTCACCCTCCCCTCTGCCTTCACCCCAACGGCACCCAGAGCTCTTGGTGATGGCAGGCGGATGGCCAATGTGTACCCCAGCCCAGCTGCGTTTGTCCTCCCCTCTGTGCCCCCACGTTTTGCTGTGCTGGGTGCTACCCCTGTCCTTTCCGCACCTCTTCCCCTGCTCTTCCTTCCTCCGTTCCCTCTCTTCCTTGCACTTTTCCGTCCTACTCCATCACTTGGCTCAAATCAGCTCTCCGAGCCCTCCCTTGCCACTACACGGCCAGTACAAACCGTCCCTACTCACTTTAGAAACTGGTAAAGAGATGCCCCGACTGCAGACAGCAAATCTGGAGTTGTGTCTCCTGGCAGGAGATGACACAGGCAAGCTACCTGCTTCTGCTCGGCCAAGGAGGCTCAGAGTGCAAGGTCGGACTTCTCGAGGGTGTTCAGACGCCCGAGGTGCGATGAGGAGCTGCGAGGCTCCTGCACACCCTGCTGTCGCCCAGGCCCGGCGGTGTTTCCCAAAGCACCTCTCTGCATTTCAGGTCAAACCCTGCCTGCAAGAAACCAGGGCTAAATATTTTTTGGCACGCCCCAGCGTTTTAGAGCCAAAGTTTGGAAAGAGACGCCGCGTGTTTGCAGGAGCATCGGTCGCGCTGAAACCACGGAGCTGGGAGGTGCTTTGGGAACGGTGGTCGGGTACCCAGGCCGGCATCCTCGCCAGGATGTCCCCAGGCGCGGGGTCCCCACCGACATGCCGTCCCCGGGGCATCCTTGCTGCCTACGCTCCAGGGGTCCAAGCCCAGCTGCCACCGCCCCGCTCAGCCCAGCAGCTCCGTGGCATCCAGCGAAGCGCCTCAGAAACGCGTTACTGAAACCGCTAGACTTATTTCAACATCAATTTTGAAAAACTTGAGATAAAACTGTTACCGGTAATGAATGCTTTTAGACCAAGGGCTTAGTAGGTTTTGTTACTGTGTCCGTCTTACTCAGACACCAGCAGAACTCGATACGGCTGTTTTACTTGTTCAAATAGCTGTCTGGAAAAAAGGAGAATATACAAATCCAAGCTGCGGCGGCTGCGGTCAACACCGACCCCTCTGGCTTTGGGGGTAGGAACTGGAGCCGTAAGGTACCCTCAAAATGATCATGTTGTATCTAACGCTTCCCAAAGGAATAGTGTTTTTTTAAAAAAAGATAAATAACCAGGAGAATTAAAAATATCCCTTAATTTCAAGGAAAAAAAAAAGTTTTGGTTCCCAACTACACTGTTGCTGACCAGTATTTTAAGGCTTTGATTTTTCCTTTTTTTAAAACTGAAGTATTTTTGTCTTTTGGCAGCTGAAATGCACTTTGCGGGAAAGGCGTTAGCTCCCTCTACAGCGCTGTGAATTGGAACGGAGGAGTAGAACGAGGCAGCAAGGGAGTGAACCAAAAATAAACCAAAATAAAATAAAACGGGGCTGGGGAAAGCAGAACTTGCTGCAGAGTTTTCTGGGACGGGAGGAGGGATTTACGTATTTCTTCCTCATCATCTTCTGAGGAGGCAAAAAAAGAAAGAGAGAGGACCTGTCCGCGGGACCGGAGGATGCTCCCGGTGGGTGGGAGGAGAGGAGGGGAGGAGAGGAGGGCTTTAGTAGAGTCCACATCCCCGCAGGTTGTTGGCGATGATGACATCCGTGACGGCGTCGAAGACAAACTGGATGTTGTTGGTGTCGGTGGCGCAGGTGATGTGCGTGTAGATCTCCTTGTTGGGGGACTTGTTCTTGCTCTCGTACTGAGCTTGGATGTAAGCCACTGCCTCCGTGAAAGAGTTGGGGCCTATAAGGGAGCCAAGATGAAAGGAAAAAGAGTGGGTTAAAGCGATGCCGTAACCCTAAATCCGTAGGGCGCCTGCAAGCGCGCCGCTGTAGGGACATGGGGAGCTCGTACGGGGCTGCTGCAACCCAGACGCCCCATCTCCACCTCGGGGACGGGCACTATTACCAGCCAGGATTGCTGCAAGGCAGGAGATGCTCTCTGACTGTCAGCTCAGCTGTATTTTTATTCTGAGTTGCTGTTTATAATCTATAGAGATGAAATGGATGAGGGAACTGAGTGTTGAGCAGGCTATGATGGGAAAACCAGAAGAAATTCCACATAATGCTGACAGAAAAGAGAAAAAACCTGCCAGGAACGCAGCAAAAGCTTGACCTGGTGCAAAGGCTCAGCTTTTTTCCTTTTTTAGACCTTTTGATTAAAGTTTCAGCTTTTGATGGAAAAGAGGAGATAAAACATCCATGAATTGAGGGCAGGATTGGTAACCGTGCCCTCCTTTCCCTGAATCACTAAGAGAAAAGGACATGGAAAGATCCAGCCTCTGTTACAGAGCAAAGTGGGGTTGTCTCAAACAAAATACAAAAAAAAAGCGAACACAAATTGTCCCTTTCTTTGAGAAATTAGGATCGCAGCGCCCTCTGCTAGAGCCGTGGCTAAAATCGCGCCACGAGGAGTTTCTTGTTTGGATGCATCGGGGTGTCTGCGCCAAACCTTATTAACCGTCAGGTTTTGTGTTAAAAAAAAAGAAAAAGCTTCAGAGCAGTCGTGCAAAAGAGCAGCTCCTTTCTCAGCTGGCCGGCCTTGCCACCGCTCACACGCACAGCTCCACGCCGGCGCTCGCTTAGGTCTGATAAGCTCAGTTTCTCTGGCCGGTCTGGAGCGCAGCCCGCCAGCAGCGCTGGGTCCTGCCGAGAGCCGGCGCCCCCACGCCCTGGCGGGCTCTACGCAGCTAACGCTCTTGGATCCCTCTCCCGCCGCGATTCTTCACTGGTGGGAAATGTTGTTATCTGCCAGAGAGAAGCTGACTCGGGCTTGAGATTTGCTGTGGCTGAAGGCAGCCGATGTGGGAAATGACTTGCACTCACGCATACGTGCATCGCTAGTTGAAGACACAAGCTCCTGAAGACCATGAGGCTGGAGAATATGCTTGAAGTAAGACAAGCAAAATGTTTGCTGGGAGCAGGTTCTTGCACGAAGACCTGCGTAAAGAGTTTGGGAGGAGATCCACGCGCTGTGCCACCACCAGGAGGGTACCTCATGAAAGGGAAGCTGGTTGTTCAAAGGCATGAGGACTTAGATGCTGGATTCCTTCTGGGAGAGCAGGGAATCGCTAATGCCAGCTTGGTTTAAAACGTGCCCTGGATTCTGCTGCTGCTTCGCTAAGTATTGCGGATTAGTTAAAAGCATGAGTGAATCAAGGGGATGGAAACAGTCAGTGCTCCAGCATACGGCAAGCAAATTTGCGGATGCAGTCTTCTAATAATTCTCTGTCAGCAGAACTAATGGACATCAGAAACTTCATTTTATTAAAAGCATTTTGTGCAACTGACATTGTGACGTTGAAAGTCTGCCTGATTGATTTATAGGCTTTCATCAAATAATTTGTCTTAACTTCAGGGCAACTTTCTAATAACGCTGCTTTTTCACAAGGCCACGAGGGCTTCATGCTCTGAGCAAAGCAGGGGCGAGCAAGATCAAGTGTTTCCTTGGGTCTAAAGTCCGGCTTAGCGCCAGCACAAGCTAACTTCCACCTTTTAATGGCACTGATCCCTGTCGGATCGGTGGAAGGACTTTCAGCCTTCAGACTTGAGCCCCCTCCGATGGCACGAGAGAGAAAAGAGGCCTGCGGAGGGTCCCCGGCGTTGTGATAACTCCCTGCTTCCACAACAGCACCTCGAAGGAATTTAGAGCATATTTAGGGGCATCTGAGATATTCGTGGGGGACTGGTTTGGTTCACTTGGGGCTGAAGTGCTCCAGAAAAAAGCTGTGTTTGTTCTCTGTAGTCAGCTGAGAGCGCAGCGACGTGTGTGCGAGGGTCGGCCTCCGCCGCTGAGCCCCTCTCTCGGGCTGGGATAGCTCGGGAAGGAAAAGTTACCTCTAAAACGACATCCCTTCTTGTTCTAGGCTCTCTGCCATCAGCGATATGTAAGGATATTATTTCAGAGTGGGGTTACTGGGAGACTTCAGTGACGATCCACAAACTGCCATGAGGGAGGAGCGAAAGGTGCAGGTCTGCTTCATGGAGAAAGGGGGAAAAGATAAAAATCTTATGGTGTACAGAGGCGCTGCTATAAAGAGGATGGCGATGAGCTGCTCTCCAAGCCACCCAAAAGATGGCAAGCAGCAATCTGATTTGCAACCAGAAAAATTTGGGATTGGCGCTATTCTGAGCTTCCAACTGTAAAGACTGTGAAACTTCCATTATTAGGTCCTCTTAGCCAAACATGGCAGGAATACATCGGTTCTGTCTGGACCAAACAGTTGAGGCTGAAATGTGTTGGTAGTGACAAACACCCAAACCTTCCCTGGAGAGGAAGCCTGCAGATGTTCTTCTGAATTCAGACGGAGTCGTTCAGCTCCGTGGTCACAGACCATTCAGCCCCAAGCAGCGATGATGGATCGCTTTTGCCTATTTGCAGGGAAAAATCAAGTGCTCAGAGCTAGGAAGCTCTGGTTAATAATTTGTTGGCCTGCCCAGAAATGTGACACTCTTGGCACTCCCGGTTCACAACTATGTTTCCTGACAAAGAGATCTACTTCTCTGTCTGTCGGCTTGATTCATCTGGATGTCTCCGGTGAGCTTAAATAATGCATGACGATAAAAGTTTATTTTTGTGCTGTCTCGGAATGGTAACGAGGGTTTGTGGAAGCTGGCGAGCTGCAGCGGGAAGTGGCGGGGGGCAGCTGCAGCCTTTGCATGGGTGATGGGCCCTCAGCATTAGCAGGTCAGACGCCAGGCAGCCGGCAGAAGCGAGGGCTTCTCGCACGCTGCCCTGTTGGCAGAGTCTCCAAGGATCGCTGAGGCCTCCTTCTCCCCAGCCGAGCTCCGGGCATGGCTTGCTACGGCTCTTCTCTCTCGGTTCAGAGGGGTGGGTGGCCAGCGCAGGAGAAAACCAAGCGCCTTATTTTCTATCTGCATTTAACTGGAAGTGTTTCCATGTCCAGCTGCTCGATGTCAGCCAGCCTTGAGAATGAAACTGGGGACCTCCAAAACCGACGTGATAAAAATTCACGGCCTGAGCTGAAGCAGCCCCGCTGTGGGACCTGCCGTCTGCAGGCTGGAGGGCTGATCCTGCAGCCCCTCCGTGCCTGGCCGCAGCGTAGTGGCCAGGAACCGCAGAGGGACCCTCGTTGTGGTCAGCCAGGTCCATCGCAGGGCGACGTGATGGGTTATGAAGCAGCAAAGCTGGACTTTAGCTGAGGACAGCCTAACAAACCCCCTGCGCTGGGTCTCCCAGAGACCCGTCACCCATTTGTGATGGTTCACCTCGCTGCGTCTTACCGAGAGACCTGCAGGAGGGCTCACGTTCCTGAGCGGGGCTGGGAACCGGGGCACGGGTTTGGGAGGGTGCCGCCAGCCCCACACCTGCAGGTGTTGGCTCGGCGCCGTGGGGCAGAGCTCGAACACCCCGCTTAGCGCTGGCGGCCCTTTGCGGGCGAAGAACTTGGGTTTAAGTCATCCTCACGCTTTAAGTGGACGGCTGAGCACGGCGGGGGCGATCCTATGGCATTTACTGAAATAAAACTTGCAGGGAAGCGTATGGGAGCTCTCGCTGTGCAACTTTAGCCTCACTGCCTGCGATACACCACAGTACCAGCCTGGGTGGGAAACGCTCCGGGACCCCTTTGCTATGCATCCCTGTACAGCTGGCTTTCTCGTTACCTGTGTACTCAGGAAAGCAGATAGTCAGTGGAGATTTCTTAATTTTCTCCTCAAATATGTCCTTCTTGTTTAGAAAGAGGATGATAGACGTATCCGTGAACCATTTGTTGTTGCAGATGCTGTCAAAAAGCTTCAGTGATTCGTGCATGCGGTTCTGCAACAGAAAGGAGAGATCACATCAGGCCAAAGACGGCGACCTGGGGGCGTTCAACACGTAGGGAAATCTAAAACAACTAAATTAAGGAGGAAAACACGAAAAATGAAAAGCTACGATATACATAACGAATTTATGTATACATACAGCTGAACGTATACATACACAGATGCAGTCCCTATAACATTTGACATACAGTTAGTAACTTAAGGGCATTTAGCTGTACAGAGCTGTTTTGGCTTTGCATCGCATATAATTTACAGGATCCCAGCTCGTAGAAATCATCATGCACCATGCATGGATGGGGAGTTACTTTTGCCCTTTGATCAGATTTACGTGTCGGTGCAGCTCATGCAGATTTTCTAAAACGTTTTCATTAATTTTTATTTTTTTTTTTTATTTGATTTTTTTTTAACTTTCTCAAGCGTGTGTGGCACACAACTGGTCGGATACATTAACCAAGGACTGGTAGATCCTTGAATTAATCTAGAGTTGGAAGCAGACATCAAGGTGACAACATTTTGGAAATGACCTTGCCGTGACCTTTGCCGGGTTTTGTTATTTTGTTTAGTGGTGTTGCCTGCTGTTGGGCTTTTAATTTTTTATTTTTTTTTCTCTTGTTTAGTTCTCTTGGAAGATGGCTCAACAGAAAGTGTCTGGCAGAGAGGAAAAAAAAGTGAAAAAGGAAGAGGAAATAGTTTAAAAGGCAAAAATGTAACGAAAGGCATCTAAGAACAACCAGACTAGAAGTCAGGCAGCTACCACTGGTGTTAGCTCATGCCTCTAGAAGAACATTAGCTGCTCGCCAGCAGAAGAGCCATACGTTCAAATGCACGCACACTGAGAAGTTTGGTTACAGGTCATGCAAAAAAGAGCCACGGGAAAGGAGAGAGAGAAGAGGAATGAAAAAAAACAGATCAGTTAGAGAGTTGCAAAGTCCGCCACATGGTTTTATGGTGGTGGGAAGAGCTCACGGCAAAGTCAACCAAGTGTCATGTTCCCTGCTGCTTTCAACTCTCAACTCGGTTTGTCTTTTTTTTTTTTTT
>VZSZ01003710.1:16419-32298 GCA_013398815.1 Ibidorhyncha struthersii
TTTTTTCTCGGTTCAAGAGAAGCTTCATACCTGCCAAATTTGGTTGGTCTCTCAAATGCTCATTTTTTGGCCTTTGTTTGGCTAGATAAGGTCAGTCGGCCGAGGAAAAGCTGTGAAGGCGCCGAGGCTGGCGATGTTTGGCGCGCGAGGCCGACGCCGGAGTGCGCACGCCGGTCGCGTGGCCGTCTCTCAGCCAGGAGCCGGGCAGCGGAGAGAGCAGGCGCGGTGAGGACGAAGCACACCCAAGAGTCAGGGGGTTATCAAAGGCAAAGCATGGTACAGACCAGACCGGCTCCTCGGCTTTTCCCAGCGGCATCTCCTTGGGACAGCACTCCCCAAACCCGCTAGTGCACATACGAGACTGGTTACAGCGACCGCCGCAGAGACGCTAGAGAGAACAGGGCTGCACGGTCTCGCTGCCGGAGGGTTTTTTTGGGGTGGGTGCAGTGTGTGTTGTGTCCCCCTCCCGCCCCCTGGATTTGGAAATTCGGGGAGGTGTAGGAGACAGCCGGGCGCTTTCACCCCTCTCCCGCTCCGTTTTCACGCCCGCACTGGCAGCGTAATTGAGCCCGGCGCTTTATTGATTAACGCTTTCCTTTTCATTGATATACTTCAGCCGGATGGTTTATTTAGATAAAAGTGGCCCTGTGGATGAAGGAAACATCTGATCTGACCCGGAGTGAAACAGGACACATGTTATTTGCTGTGCTGTATACCACGCGCTTTGCTACCAGCCTTGGCATGACCCGGCATCTCCCCACCGTGCACTGTACCGACACATGGGGAAGACGCAATCGCGTACAGGTATAAAAATGCATTTACTTGTTGGGTCTCAGTTGCAAGACGTTCGCTTATCTGGATCACCCCGCGCCTGTGTGCTGGTTTTTGCTAACCCGGTTTGTACTGGCTGGTGTGGGAGCCCCAGAGCAAAGCTCCTCTTTGCTACTTGTGGTGTCAAAACTGTAACCGTGTAGAAACCTGCAAACGTTTTGTACAGGAGATCCTCGGCTACCCAAAGCCCTTGGGAGGAGAGAAGAAAGTGGAGGGACGTCAGGGGAACAGAAAGCAAATATAATTAACCTTTTTTTTAGCAGGGTCCCTCACAGACCATTTTTAACGACATTTTTATCACCCTTGCCGATTTAAAATAAAAGCACGGAGAAACACACGAACACCGCTGGTGGGTGAAACCAAGAGCTCATCCGCAGCAGCCGTCAGCCTGCAGGTCACCGTACTTACCACGCCGCACCTCGCCAGCCCCGTACCACGCTGCACAGCCCCAGCGCGGAGCGGCGGTGGGCAACCGCGCCTCGCGGCACGGGAAGCACCACGCGTGACATGGGGTTTGGCTAAGAAATAGAAGCTGAGGACTTCTCCTGAGCTGGGCTTCGCGGTTAGGTGAAGCTGACTTTCCTACAGCAGCAAGACTACGTAAGGATCCTACAGAAACCCTTCTGCTTCGCTTGTATGGTTCGATTAATTTGTGTTAATACCTGTTAGGAAATGAGAGTGTTTTCCCAAGAAACAGTGACTCTTAACGTCCAGTCATAACCAGAATATACACACAGCACAAGCCAATACGTCCCTGCAGAAAATGAGAGTTACAATAAAAATCTTCTATTCCTTTCAAATTCCAGAAACGAGTTTCGAAACTTCCTAAGGCTTTCTGATCTCTGTTGATTGATTTTTGGTTTTTTTTCGGTCTTGATTTTTCCCCCAGCTCTGCCAGTTAGCTGAGTAAATATAACCCCTGCTCTGCCCACTCCTCCTTATTTACCCGGGTCTTAAAACCCACATTTTCCTTCCCCATCACTTAAGAGGAGGTGGCATTACTCAAAAGCAGGGAACCGCTTTCCGTGCGTGGCAAAGGTGCAGGGCAGTACCCCGGTGAGCCGGTGCAGATGTTCCCGGTGCCGTACCCGGGTGCCACGTGGGAAATGCTGTCGTGTCCCAGGAGGGCTCCCGGCAGCCCAGGCACGGACGCAAGCTGTCCCGGTGCCGGCTATCATCGGGAATGCCTCGCTGCCTCCCTCTCCCTTCCCAACTGTTATTAGTTTAATAGATGTTTGCAGGAGACCTCCAACAGCTGAGGCAGGCCTTGGCTGAGACGCGAGGATGGGGAGGTGGTCGCCGGGTACCACACGTAAAAGGACAGGCCGCTGCCAAAGCAGGAGCGAGAAGTTAAGGCCTCCAAATAATCCCTCTCCTACCAGTAAATCCATAGCGAAGGACCCTTTTAGTCCCTCAAAGCCTCCCCGGCGCCCCTCTCATGAGCACCCCGGGCTGCTGTGATGGGGCAGACGTGCCCGCTCTGCCAGGAGGCATCAAAGATTACACTTCTCATACTTTTATATGAAGCGCTATAAATTACTTCACCTGCTTTTGGAGCCTTTGTGCTGCTTTTTCCCACTTTATGTTGGGTCTGCCATTAAGGGAAGGGCTTTTGAAACGTTGGCTTCTTACTGTCACTTCCTATTTCAAAACCAGCATTTTAACCCCTTATGCCCGCAAATACTTTATGCCCCAACAAGGAAAGCAGCCCCACCAGCCACGTTACAGAGGAGTAACCACGGGCCCACGCAAATTAAAAGTCCAGTGAACTTCTCCTGCGCGGGACAAGAGACGGCATCGCTTACAGCCGAGTTCAGATGTCGTTGCCCAGCCGTGTTCCCATCGCTGATGTGAAGGGCACACAGCTTTCTGCTGAGCGGGAGGGAGGAAGTACGCTGCGGTCAAGGCGGAAACACACCGATAAACCCCACCTTTTTTTCACCAGAGCATGAGAGGAGACCTGGTTATTTCTGCAACATACAGTTGATTCAATCTTTTTTGTTTTCCTTGCTGATTAAGCGCTGTCACGTGAACTGTAAGGACACTGACGGTTATCCTAAGCACAGGAACTCCATATTCCCCCTCCTGCTTACATTTCCTAAGATGCCCAAGCCGCTTCCACTTGCTTTGTCACTCCTAAGGCAATTTCTGAGCGCTGCGATTCCATTTTCCTTGCCCAATGACAGCAGAGAGAGCAAGCTAACCAGGTCATGCAATGCAATACGAATCAACAGGCCAACACTAATGCACACCAAGGGTCACCAGCACAGCGCCTTCAACCCATCCCATGCTCAGCAAAGGGGACATGAACAATACTTGCATGTCTTGGCTAGATATGGATGACCTAAATATCTCCGTTTCAGAGGCGGCGATGTGCAGCACGAACATCTCCCTCTCTTGCCATGACTCCTTTGAATTTGCAAGGAAAAACCCCCAAAGGACAGACTTGGTTCCTGTGGTAGGTCCCACGCCATTGCTGTCTTTTTTTGAATGCCATTAGGAATCCCATTTAGAAGGAATGATGCAAATCTGCCTTTGTTAATCATCTTCTCTAGTTTTCTGACTAATATGACTTCAGTCCCTCTCTTCTTCCAGATTATACGTCTCAGGCTTTTCCTCCTGTAACCTCAGCTTACGAAACATAAAGATAAGTCACAAAGGAGACAAAATAGCCTCATTATGCGCAAACATAACCCACTGTGTTGTTCGGTCAGTCAAAGCCAGACATTCCCACCGTGTACATATACGGCAGAGAGCCCTGCAGCTCCTTGTGATGGACTCGGCCAAGGCAGATACAGAGGCAGGTGTAATACCTTGAAGACAGCGTCTTGCGCGTTTGGGTGGGCCGGGCAGAGGGTGTAATTTTGCCTCGTGAGCCCTAGCTGTGGGCTGCGGCTGGCAGCGATGGGACTGGTGAAGGCACTGCTTGAATTTCCCCGCAGGCTTGCTCCCCTCCCCTGGCAGCCGGGCACACGGGGAGGCAGTTTAGATTTGCCAACAGTGCCGTAAGAAGGTTTTTTTGAGCAATGGGAAAGGCCGGATTCAACAGCACCGGGGTCTTTATGGGTGTATGGACCTAGAAGTCACAGATGCAGAAAGTTTTGTTTGTTTTATTTACGTCTTTCTGATCCGGACACAGAGAAGTGCTTGCCTCCTTGACTCCTGCGGCGTTGCTCTTTGTGGCAGGGAATTAAAGAGGAAATACATCCTTTATAAAAGACTACCTGCTCTCAGGGAGTGATGGCTTTGCGCACAATAGCCCTCTTTTAGCTGCTGCAGGAGGACGGCTGCTCAGTCTTTTAAAACAAAGAGCGCAATAAACCACGAAATAACTTTACAAGTGTAGAGCTGCGCTTTGATTTTTAAGGCCGGGGACAGGTCAGGGGGCGTTTCACCCAGCCGTGTTTAACCAGCTCTTTGCTCAGCCTCGTTTGAAAGGATTCACAGTAAACCTGTTGTTTCTGAGTTTTTTTCAGCGGGACAAACTGACCCTACAACTACACTGGTCCCAACACCCTCGCGTTAGCCGAGCTTAACAAGCCGAGCCCCGGCTGCCTGCGGGGCTGACTTTATCTGAGCTGCGCTTTCACCCGCCTGAAGCGCGGTTTGACTGAGAGAAGTGCAAAAAGCCCCCGTGAAACCCTGCGATTATTGTCAACGGGGCGGGGTTTTTTTTGGGGGGGGGTACCGGAGATGCTCTTTCCCTCTCGTGTCCCCACGCCAGCAATGAAAGCTCTACAAGTCTTTTTCGTACTCACAGAGACATCTGTACAGCCCCCAGACCTCCAGCAGTTCAACAGAGCTGGAAGTGCCCGGGCCGTAGTAAGCATCTCTATAGAGAATGGAGATGGAGGAGCTTGCTCTCTCAGCTGCCTCCTCTTTGTGTTTTCTAAGTGAGAAGCAATAAAAGCTGATTTACGTCATTAAAGCCAGCAGATGTGATGGATGCGGACAGACGGCAGATCAGCTGACTGAAGAGATGCTGCTTTTACTGCTGGGTTTTTTGGAGAGGCACCACGTTAGCAGGGAGGAGACCAAATGTTTGGGGGTTGAGCCGGGAGAGGACCGCGTCTGTGGGCGCTGCGTTTTTCCACCTGCCGTTTACGCCAGGGCTATAATAGGGCAGACGAGATCTGACATCGTTATTTTTTCCTGTCTGCATCGGCCTCGCTCAGGGTTGGGTGAGGCAGGAGCATCCCGCAGGCGCAGCGGTGCCAGTGCCGAATCCTTTCCCCCTTTACGCCGAACGTGTAAATGAACAGCAGCTGCCTCTGCCCTCCCTGTCGCTCAGCGTCCCCAGAAAGGCTTTGTAAAAAGGGACGGAAATAGCAAGCGAATGCCAGCGCTGCGCCAAAGCGCGGCTCCGACTTTGCTCTTGCGTCCGGACGCAAGAGCAAAGTCGGAGCCACACAAACACCAGTTTCTGCAGCGTACTGGGTGATGGAAGGTCACTGGCAGGGCTCAGCGTCCCCAGGAGAGATGCTGTAACCTCCAGCTCAGAGGAGCTGAGTTGAGGCTGACATTTAAAAAAAATGGCACTGGCGTTCAAGCCCTTTCATTTTGCCCTCCGCGGCTTCGACTGGCAGGCTGCGGCTTGTGGAGACCGGCGCCCAAAGGTCACCCGTGTTAAAGGCTGCCTTTGGCTTCACCGTTTGAGTGTCGCAGCCCGAGGTTTATACCTACAGAGCACCCTGCCCTCTGCTCAGATCACAGCTCCGCTCCCTGCCCCCTGGGTCTGCCCTCTCCCTGCGTCGTCTTCTTTAGGTCCCGGGTGGAGGTAAAGGTGTGTTCCCCCTGCCCCGCCGCGCAGCTCTGTGGCGCTGAGCTGACGGCTGGGTTTGTCACATCACGTCAGGAGATTCCGGTTCCTTCCCAGCAAATGGACTGGGCATCCTTGAGCATATCAGGGCCGGGCTCAGAGGGAGGTGACAACTGGGGATTATAAATAAGCGGACATGAGAGGGCGTAGGGTGTCTCAGTCAGTCTGGAGGGACACAGTTGTGATGTTAATATTGCCCTGAATTCTGGCATCAATACGACCTCAACAACCAGCTGACTTCGTCAAACAGTTTGCCAAAGCTCATAAACCGGGCTCAGAAGAGACTAGAAACCACAGCCCCCCCCACCCCCACCCCAGCTCGTTTTGGGAAGAGAACAACTGATACCTAACAGCTATCTTTCCCTCCGCGCCTTCCTCAGCAGCAGCTTTCTGCAGGAGAAATACAGAGCCTCGGAGAGACCGAGCTGGCGGGAGCGAGCCCTCCATGCCGCCGCAGACTTGGCACAGCTGAAACCGTTATTAAAGTCAGAGTACGGCCTCCGACTCCTTTTCGTTGGACAAATACAACTGGGTGCTCGCCGCAGTGGTCCTTAGTCCCAGAAGCATGCATCCCCAAGACACTGAATGAAAGGCCAGAAGACAGTAATGAGTCTTCTTGCATCCTTTCTGTGTATTTAATTCACTTGTATTAATTGCACTCTAATGCCAGGGAGCACACGTCTCCTCACTAGCTTTATTTCCAGATGGTATTTTGAGCCTAATGTCACAGTGGGAAGTCATAAAAGCTCTCCTAGAGCAAATTACCTGAGGAATCAAACAGTTCCAGTCTCGCTCAGGAAAATGAATTTCTGTAGCCTGAAGAAACAGGTTATCCTCCCACACCGGGTCTGCCTCGGGGGCGCACGGCTGTCCTGCACCTCTGCACCACGGCATGACCGCTTCCTTACGTTTGCTTTAAAAGCCCACCCAGCTATAGCTCCTCTATCTGGATTCGGGGTCCCGCTAACACATTTTGAAAATGCACAGGTCAGCTAGAAAGGAGAAATAAAACACTGCGACTTTACCGGTGCAAGAAAGCGTTACCTGGGCATGCAGGACTTGGTTTTGAAGAGTGTGGAGGAGGACAAATCTCCCCGGGATTTCAGAGTCAAGGGGGAACGACTGACAAAAGCACATTACTGTAGCACCCCCAGCGAGCATTCGGTGATCTCTGAGCAGTTGCTGGTTACGCAGTATCCCGTAAAGAAGTGTCGGGGCCTCCAAGACCCGGTTAGACTCACCGTGGTTTCGTCTTCATGGAGCACCTGGTCGTAGCCACTCAGCGCGACGCAGAAGATGATCGCTGTGACATCCTCAAAGCAGTGAATCCACTTCTTGCGTTCTGACCGCTGGCCCCCAACATCAAAGAGCCTACGGCACAGGAGAAGACCATCACCATCGTAATTATTTTGTAATTATGAAGAAACTTTAGCCGTCGTGGCATTTTCTGACCGTATGGTCCCTGGAAGGCTCCAAACACAAAACAATAGCCAGCCACTGGCCGGGTCTTCTCCAGAGCCTGGAGTTGAGGAGGACCAGGAGAAGCAGTTCGGCGAGGGATGTGGGGCTTTGTGGGAGAGCCTCAGCAGCGTGCTGGGTCCCAAAGGGTCTGCGGAGGTGGAGACCGCGCGCTCTTGAGTTTTATATGCTCTGAATACTGTGCATGCAGCTTTCTGTCTTTATGCCCTCTTCTCTCTGCTGGCTGTCATCATGAGGGTCAATATACACCATTAGCCACATGTCACAGACCCATTTTAGAGAAATATTTGGCCAAGTATTTTTACATTTATGAGGCTTGATCAGACTTGGGGCTGATCTCGTATTATACCTCCCGACAAAGCGGTATAGTTTGGGTTAGAAGGAGATACTGTGAGCTCCTATCTTAAAGGCAGTGATTTTCAAGACAAGATTGCCAAATGTTTCATATTGTCCCCCCCCAAACACCACGTCCTCTGCAGTGGGAGCCATCCCTGCGTTAACCAGCAATTTGACAATTTCTCCTTTGGGAGCTATGGGGGAAAACTCTGTGACAAATAGATGCCCTGAAAATTTACCTGTACGTGCAGTTTTAGACTAACCTGAAGTGGAGATTTTTGAATGTGAAGTGGGTTTCTACAATGCCAGTTGTTTTGACCCTGGTTCGGAGGATGTCCTGCTCCGTGGGCTGGTAGTCTGCAGCTCCGATTCGATCTAAGCTGTCTAGGTAGCTAAGAGAAGAAGGGAAAAGAAAAAGAAAACAGATAAGAATAAGACACACATTAATCTTTGCCAATCTCAGATGAATCCTTCAGCTTCCTATTAATCTTTTTCAATCTCATTTTTCATGGCTGAACGTATTGTAGTCAAAGGAGAAAAAAATCCTATTCTGGGGAAAAAGAAACACGAACAAACCCCACAACCTAAGCATAAAATCTGATAGTGAACTGAAAGCAGGAAATTAAGCGTGCATGTGTTCTGAGCCCTGACTGCAATCTGTGAAAACACACAGTTTTAATATTACTTGCTATTTTTATTCCCTGAGGGATGAAGGCCCCAATCGGTCCACTGTGCTGGACGCTGTACACACACAGGCTTTTTTGTTAAGGGTTTATTCAGATAAGAGGTTGGAGCACATAGGTCTCGCTCCCAGAAGAGATGGGTCGAGTCACCTTTGGGAGATGCCTCCACCTCCGCTGGGAAAGGAGGGAGACGGGGCAGCTTGCTCCGACGAGATGCCTTGCCTTCTGTCAGCTCAAATGAAGGGAGATGAATCCGCCCCGAGTGGGTCACTGCTTCGGTTGGAAATCCAGCACAGGGATGGGACCGCAGGAGATGCGGCGCTTGGACGAAATCCAGCACCCGCTTAGATGGTGATAATTTGGGAGTACAAACTGGGTTTTTTTTGGGGGGGGGCAGAGGGGAGATTTAGCTTTGTAAAACATTTGGATAGTTTTAAAATATTTACCCTTATTCTGCTTTAGGTTTAAAATCTATGAATATAAGCAATGCCTCCACGGGCTGAAATTTTGGGTAGGAAGTCCTGTCTTTCAGCGCAAAATATTTTTGTAGAGGAACCCTGCAGCTGCACACGTTATGCCCGCAATCCATTTTTTCATCCACATTGAAGACAACTTTTCAAAACAACTCAGCCCAACTAAAGGTAATTTATAAAGAAAAGAGGAACTTGGATTAAAAGCTAATACGAATTATAAACACAGAGCTGTCTCTCTCCCCACCACTGAGCTGCACGCAGATGCTCCAGCTCTTCTTAAAGGGGGTTTGATGTGCATTACAGCGCCTAAATGCCCGCCTCTAGCCCCAGGAGCACCCATCTAACGCACGAGATGCTTTCAATATGCTGTGAATATAATAAAGCAGGTCTGCGCACGAGCAGTGGTCTTGCCCTTCGAGCTCTGTGCTTTCGGCAGCCTGGACGTCAGCCAGAGAGGCAGGAGGTGACACGCCGGGGGCAGGACAGGAGGGTACCCATTCAGGTGTTACCCAGAGGATGGCAGCTTTGCCCAGTGCAGCTTGCAGAGAGAATAACAGGTAGTAAGAGGGGCTGCGCAGTTGTAGGGAAGGAAAAGACACTGTTGTCTGTGGTGAGTATGAGTTTACCGGTGGGTGCAAGAAGGTATGAGCTGGAACCCATGATGTCTAAGCCTGACTTCCTCTTTCAGTTTAGCTAAATGTGATTATTTTTTTAAACGCGGAGCGTGGGTTCAGCACTGCTGTGTACCCTAGTCACACCGACTTGGTAGTGAGCACGCTTCCTTCCCCCTGTGCCTCGCCAAAGCACATCCCGCTTGGCTGCAACGCGCCGCCCTGTCCCGCCGCTGGAGATGCTTTCCATGTGCGTCCTGGAGGGAGTGCTCTGAGCCAGGGCTCC
Organism: Ibidorhyncha struthersii; assembly: GCA_013398815.1. Taxonomy (NCBI): domain Eukaryota; kingdom Metazoa; phylum Chordata; class Aves; order Charadriiformes; family Charadriidae; genus Ibidorhyncha; species Ibidorhyncha struthersii. The sequence continues at coordinate 25,938 of VZSZ01003710.1, forward strand.
GGCGCAGGACGCGTGGGGCGCGGGGACTCTGCACTCTGCTACCCGAGAAAACCCACTGCCACCGGCTTTCACACCTACCCCGCCAAGCCTTGAAAAAACAAACAGACAAACAAACTCAACGCGAAGGTGAAAACCAACCCTCAGCCTGCTCACGTCACGTATTTTGGCTACCCACATTTATCACTCGTTTTTGCTGAAGAATTGCAAGAATCCCGTCCCCCAGAATGAAGGATATAAGTTAAGCAGGCTTATTTTTGTTGCGCCCTTTTTCAAGCATTTGAAGCCATTGTGGTTTTGTGACAGACGCTCCCTTAATAGCCTTATGATGGGCCCTGGATGGATGAATGGGGCTTCATTTGAAATCAGATCCTCCGCTGTGACGGCTGAAGCCACGATCACTCATCTATTCACAACTGGTGTCAACTCCTGTTATTTAAGAGACAGCTGCATTTCTTCACATGTCCCCGCAGACCGAGGCGGCTCTGCAGTGCTGTTATTCAGAGACCCAGGCTCTCCTCTGTCCTCGGGAACAAAATACTTCAAGGTGATGAGAAAAAGTGGAGGTGTAAGAGAGAGAAGGATTTTCCTTCCCTTTTGCAGCTCTTGGCAGTACCCCGAAGCCCTTTATCACTTCCTCCATTTTCTGTATTTTCCTATGATTCAACTCTCTTCAAATTTAACATTCCCTATTAATTATTCTTGCCTTTAAGATCCTCCTTTAACGTTGGGATTGCAGCAAATGAAGAAATCTACTGCAAACCGGCCGAAGGACTCGGCAGCACAGCAGCAGTGTCGGAGGAGTTCGTTACTATAATTACTGCCTTCAACGTGCAATGATTTGCTTGTGAACAACAGCATCCTTTAAACCCCACGCCACGTGCTGGGACTTCAGGGGGTTCTCTCTCTCACTACCGGCGCGCACAGCCTACAGCTCTCCCACGCGGCATTCCCCTTGGCTGCCCGACACCGAATTAGCTCCAGCTTTGACCGGATCCTGCGTATGACCTGGCTCTGAGGCTCGGAAAGCCTCACCTCGCTTCGCATCTTTGTCCACGGAGGTGATGCAGCCTCACGTGCCTGGCTCCACCTGAGTTACTCGGGGGGGGGATCAGAGGTCTGGGGGGGCTGATGCAGCCTGCCAGCCTCTGGAGGGGGCAGGATGATAGCGATAGAGGGAGGAGAGCCGAGCAGCACCCACCCGCTCCTCCCTGACAGCATCCAGCTTCCATTCCCAGTTGGGTTATCTCCGTAAGAACCTTGGCTAGGGGGTCTCTAGCATCGGCCTGGGTGAGGGCACTGCTTCCCAGTGCTTAAGTGGTGCTGTGACAGAGGAATACCCAGTATCCCCAATACTCAGCCTGCCCCGGCTTCAGGCAAGCTGAGCTCTGCGAGTTCGGTGCTTGGGGTGACTCCCACGCGAATGCATCCAGCCCGGCGCCCCAGCTCCGATACCTGCCTGCCAACACACCCTTCGCCTTTTCTGTTAACTCCCCTCTTCACCTCTTTCCTCATCGCTAGTCTTTTCCATCACTCTCCATGTGTTTCTCAATGACTTAAAATTCTTTCAGGTGCCTGGGTCTGCTCTTCGTCTGTTCCTGGTAGGGAACAGCCACGAGGGTCGGCCATCATTTTACACAAAGGTATAACAACATTGTCAGCGCTGGTTTTGAGGCTGCATTCCAAAACTGTTTACTCCTCTGGCTTCTCTCCCTGGAATTTCTCCCATCTCAGGCTGCAGCGGATATTTTTTTTCCCCCTGGACTTGGCGGCAGCTGAGCCGGCCCCCGTGGGCGCAAGGCACCCCGCGAAGCTCAGCCGGAGGAGCGTGCTGCGGCGCGGCTGCCACGCTAACATCCAGCTGCGGGACTGGGAAGCTCAGACAAGCTGCTGTTTGGATGCTCAGCTGATTTTAGCTGCCGCTTCTTCTCCTCGGTTCCTGCTGGAGGTATCTCTGAGGCTTCACTTTGGAGGCCACGGAGCAAGCGCTCGGCTTTTCCCCTTTCGCGTCATCTGCCTTGCACGGTGCCGGCATCCGAGCTCCTTCCGCTTCCCAGCTCCGGGGTGTGCACGCTGGAGTGGAAGCCTATCTGAAACGACACATCAGCTCTTATGTGCAGCCTGCCTTGCCCAGGGCTTGCAGGGGTTAAAAAAAGCTGAAGAAAGGTTAGAAGGTTTTTGAGTACATGAGCAACCCTCTGGCATTTATACTCCTGCGCCGAGCTGCTCCATTACTGCTTGTATCTTTTATCTTAAATGCTTTGTTTTGGGGCAGATTGCAGGTTTCTGAGTCACTCAGTTTATCGGGCTCGGGGAGGTGAAGCCCGACGATATTACGCTGCTAAAAGCAAAACGCACAAGAAATGGCATTTCCCAAATACGGGGAGAGGAGCTCATCGACCAGGGGCTGCAAAAGACAGACACGCTATAAGGACTAGCTGACATTAAAGATCTCCACAGAGTAAAAATATTGAAGATAGGGGGTAAACATAGTTTCTTGCGCCTTCACTTGCCGTTTCCGACAGCATGTGGTAGCAGCACCGTCGATGCCGGAGCCACCGTGCGCAGAAAGGACTGTTGTCCGAGCTATCCCCTGGGAACAGCGGTGGCAGCAGCCTACGGTGCAGCGTGTGGCCGGGGACCCCTCCCCAGGCACTCTGCCACCACGGGAGCCTTCTCCCAGGGCTGTACTGCCTCTGCCAGAGGCTGGGCTGCCCGCCTCCTTGGGGGAAGGAGCGTAGCTGAGGTCCGCCGGCTGCGGTCAGAGCTGGATGCCGGTGGGAAGGCTTACACAGACCTACGTTCGCGTCTCTTGAGGTTAAGGGCAATCAAACGGTTAAATGTCCGTCCGTTGGGATTTTCCTGCCTCAAAGGCGACACCTGGGCAGTGCTTTTGCAGGCAGCATCCACAGCCCGGGTCATGGTCCGGGACGGGTTTGCAGGCAGGGGACTGGCAACTTCAGGAGAGCAAGGCTGGAGGCAGCGGCACCTTCCCAGCTGCTCCTCGGTCCTGCCGGTCCTGGCCTCTGTCCACGTCTCCTCCGTGCAGGAAAGGCCGTGCGTGGGATACCCCAGCCTCCTCTTGTTGGCTCGCCTTGTATTTGATTGAGAAAACCCATTTGTCGAGGGACGCGGCTGAGTCACCGCTGGGTTATTTTCTGCTCCGCGGACAGAGGCGCTCGAGGGTCAGCTCCAGCATCGTGTCCTGGCAAATGCCGGGTTTTTAATCAAGGTTGTCACGAGCAGGATCCACCTCATCTAACTCTAGGTGCCTCGGTGAAGATGTCTCCACCTTCCTAGCTCATGGATGGAAGGTTATCTGCATCTGACCTTACCTTGTACCTTAGTTTCTTCCTTTCTTTCTCCAATAAACAAATTGCTCGACATATATTTAGCATTAAACCCGTTTAATATTTTGTGGCTGTAGGGTAAGGATTCAGACGAGAAGCACTGGGCTTTGGGAGTGTCAGTAGCGGCTCTACAACAGCACAGTAAACTCTTGTAGTATCTTCCACCAGCAGAGAAAACCCGCGTGGACGCTGCTTCCCGAAGGTGTGATACGGGTCGGTACGGCGACCCAGGGCAGCCGGCGCTGGGCAGACACCCAGAGGCTGTGGCAACACAGCGTTTTTCCTGCAGAAGCCATGCCCAGCCCTATCCGCTGTATAATTTTAGGGGAAGGGATAGAAAAAAGCACGCCCAGCAGTGATGCAACGCATGTCTTAAATAATCATCGATTATGAAACACTTGAAACGTAGCCAAGCAGTGGCATTGTGTCCCTTCAGAAATCAATCCCACCTAAGGGTAGGGACCACAACGTGCACATGTGTGCGCAGAGCCCTCCTGTCCTCCTCAACGAAAGCAAGAAGGCGTTACGTGCTGCTCCTCGGGCGCTTCCAGGTGGGTTATGGCAGGCAGGAGGACGAGACCTTAGGGGATACGTAACGCAGCTAAGAGGGCAGGAGCATCGTTTGGCGTCTTCTGAGCCCGGCCCAGGTGAAGGGAGGTCTTGAGAATTCCCTCCTGGACTTTAGGCAACACAGTTTTTGTTTCTGGACGCGTTCCCCGCTCGGCCAGTCCTGCCTCGACAGGAATCACATGAATTACACTGCAGGCTCTGCTGTCCTGCCGCTTCTCCTGGCGATAAATCTCATCTCACGTCCAACCCGATGAGATACCGGCACGAGACACTCCCCAGTTTCCTTCCCCCAAATCCAACCAACGACGAGCCACTTCTGATGCCAGCTTCTTGCAGGCTGCTCGCAGCCGGAGTGATAGTCACCAGGCCCGGGGATTACTGGGGTTATTTTCCTGAACGAACTCCGCTGGATGCCCCGGGGTTTCATCACTCTCCCCTGGGAAATGAGGAGGATGGTCCCTGCTGCTAAAGGACGGTGCCAAACCTTGACAAGAGGGATGCTACATGGCGATGCCTATTTTTTTTGCCCGGCACTGAAGCAGGTCCCTGCTGCTGGCCAGGGCCACAGCCCGTTTGCTCAGACCTCGCTGAGCGCAAGTGAGTGATGCGCCCCTGGAAAAGGCAAAGGAGCGGTGCAGCAGGGCTGTACAGGGCTGGTGCATCACCATCAACTTGACAAGTTGATATTAATACTAATGATAGGCAGGAGGAATGAACAAAAGCGGGTTGGAGTTTAGCTGTCCTAGTTAGACTTGAAGTTTTCCGAGGCGTGACTGGATCCAGAATAATTTTTAGCATCGCATGCGGGTGAGCAGAGTCACTAAATAGCAACCGTGTAACAAAGGTACTTGGGGGCATATGGGGCTCCAGGCGTAAGCTGCTGGCTGGCTTGGCTCACGGGTGGCACTTTGGTCACCGGTGTATCACGGTCTCGTTGCTGCTGGAATAAAAGGACACGGCGGTACAGTTGGAGTTTGGGAGCTCTGGCTGGGGAGAGGGGGGCTTTGGAGGAAAAGCCGACGCTAACAACCTACTTGGAAACGGTTTTGGAGCGGCCCCAGGAAAGCAGATGTGGACTCGTCTTTCTGCGATGAAGTTTGAAAATTGGACGCCACGTAAGGGAGGATGATAAGGATTTTTTTTTACATATTAGAGCCCTTACGAAAGAGAAAAATGATGTGTCTGGATCAGATCAGTGACACACCTAACTAGCGTCCAAGAGCAGATGTTGAGAGAAGAATATGAATACAGAGCAAGTACGCAGTACTTTCCCAGCCCCGAGTACTTCACATGGAGAGCAGAGTTTCAAAGAGAAGGGCGAGATCTTTACGCTTATTAACCCTCCATGATTTTTCTTCCAGAAATGTGTCCAGGTGCTTTTTGAAGCAATGTAAACTTCTAACAGCCACACCTGCAGCAAGGAATTTCCCGGCTTAGCCACCCTGTCTGGGAAAACCTGCCTCTTTCTGGCGTTCAAATTGCCATGACAGAGTTTAACTTCGTTAATTATTGTACGGGAAGAGCTGTCACCTCTCTCCTCCCTATTCCCCACTTGTTCTCTGTGGACATCTCCGTAGACCTCTGCACATCCCCTGCGGAGCATCTCTGCTCTGCTCCCGAGACATTCCTGCACGGAAGCTCTTTGGAGCCTTTCATCACACCAGGAAGGGGGTTTCCTCATCCCCTGGATCCTATCCGAGATGGGGAAAGGAGGGAGCCACAACTGCCTTGTTGTATATGTAACCGTCTCCTTTATGGCCACTTAATACGGTGAAGCAGACAGTTTAACGCCAGCCCCCCCGAGCGGCTGCACGGGCAGATCTGGTGAACGTGGTTTGCTCCCGGTGGTGCGATGCCTTTTAGAAGTGTCCTCATCTGGGCAGTACCGCTGTTTACATAAAGCCTCTGTGATTTAAATCACTGCTTAGCGCAGAGCCGCTGACCACAGGGCACCCTCGTCGTTGTTCCATAAGCAAAAGGGTTTTTTTGCCGGGGGCCGGCTGGATCTTTCCAGTGGCTCTACGTAAATGTGAGCCCGCCGGGATGACGCATGGCTCAGGCTGTGCGAGGTCTTCTCTCCCGGTGGCCCTGCACGCAGGTGTCCTCTGCACGCCAGGGCAGACGCAGGCACTTAATCGAACTTTGGGCGAAGCCGAGGAAGGCTCAACAGCTCCCCTCCAGCTCTTGCTTTATGTAAGGCTCTGCTTCCTTCCGATGAGCAGCTCTGAAGGACAGTAGCTGAGCTGGAGCAGGGATGAGGTTCGGTGGGACTCAGCACCCTGGAGGCGAGCAGGATCTATGCCTAAACCTTTATGCAACAGAGTAAGTGGGTTTGATGCTTTTTTTTTTTCTTTTTGCTCCAGGTTTGCTGTTATAAACCTGCTGACAGTGGAGCTGACGGCTTTCTATACTGTAAAAAAAAAAAAAAAAAAAAAAAAAAAAAA
>VZSZ01003710.1:38210-59657 GCA_013398815.1 Ibidorhyncha struthersii
CCGCCCCGGTCCTGCATCCCTCCCCTGCTCCTGCATCCTGTCCCCGGTCCTGCATCCCTTCCCTGGTCCTGCATCCCTTCCCCAGTCCTGCATCTCTTCCCTGGTCCTGCATCCTGTCCCCGGTCCTGCATCCCTTCCCTGGTCCTGCATCCCCTCCCCGGTCCTGCATCCCCTCCCCAGTCCTGCATCCCTTCCCCAGTCCTGCCGACTTTGCAGAGCCAGAGGGAGGCATGGGGCTGGCGAGCAGCCGAGCCTGCCGCTCTCTGTGGGGCTGCTGATGAAACCCCAAGGGAAAGCACAGCCCTCCCCGCCTGCCCGGCCATGCTGCCTGCCGATAAATACCCTCAGCGCCAGCTCTCTGAGACACCCCGCGTACACATCGTATGCACGGCACCGGCCGTGCCCGTGCTGCCGAGCCCCGGCCACGTCTTCTACATGCAGAAAGAAACCCCATATTTCCCACTTTCCCACCTAAAAAGCGGTAGGAAATCAATGGCTGGGGGTTGAATATTGGCTCAGTGCTTGGCCTGGGTAAGCGAGAAACAAAGTGGTGTTTGCTCCAGGGGTAATTAGAGCTATTATATCAATTAGTCTGTGCCTGGGGCTCCACCAGGCGAATCCCGATGTCTTGGCGGCGTGGTGGGACTCTGCTCTCGTGGGGGCTCACCCGGACACCCCCGCCGTGCTCTGCCCGCCTGCCTGACTCAACCGGCTCCTGCCTCGCTCTGCCGCTGCCTTCGCTGCTCTCGCCACCGTGGATGTCACCGTCTCATCAATAGGAGCATGTTTATTGTCCCCATTGGAGAAGCGAGACGAGAAGCTTCAACCCGCTGACCGATGGGCACCACGGGCTCCTGGGGGGCCCCGGGGAGCTCCGCCTTCCTAACAGGGGCCGGTGCTGCCCTCCCATCAGGAACACAGCTGCACGTGCTTCATCCCCATCATTGCCGAGTCCTGTGATCTTATGGCAAGGGTCACATTGTTTGCTGCATTTGTTGGTGGGTTTTTTTTTTTCTTTCTTCATTTTTGTTCTCTCTGAAAGCCTCAGCCCCTCAAGGCTGGATATTAGATGGACTATTTGCTTAAGGAAATAAAAAAGGTCTTTCCAGCTCTCCTGTTCACAGACAAAAGGCTTTAAAGTATAAGCCAGAGGGCTTAGGAAGCAGCAGATAAAAGCAATTTTCCAATGGTTGTCTTAATATATGTTGAAAAACAGGGGCTTTTTAGCTAAGCTCATGATTGGTTTTGGATTTAACTCCTAACCTGCACCTGAGCGTGGGGATGCTGCACTGCTCCCCTCTTCTCGCAAGGGGTGCACGTGTGTGTGCAGGGGCTGGACCCCGAGAGAGGGCAGGGGGAACGGCGGCAGCGGCTGCACGCCTCCAGCAGTCACTCCAATGATTTTCGGGCTCTCTTGCACCGTGGGGCCCGAGGAATCGCACTGCCCCGGCACAGGCACCCCCTGAGCAGGGGCAGGACCAGGGACGGGGTGACCGACGGAGGACTCGCAGGGCTGCGGTCCAGGGAGGGGGGCATCGCGATGAGAAACCCGGGGGCAGGGAAAGGCTGGTGGCCGTGAAAACAAGACGAGGGCGAAAGGGAGGTAACGGCATCCTGAGGGCATGGAGCCTATCGGATTTCTGGGACAGGACCCTTGTGGGGGAGCAGCTCCCCATCACGCCGTTGCCACCAGTGTCTGCAGACCCACACGGAAGACGACTTGCTCTGTGCTGGAGCCTGGCTACAAAGAAATTCCCACGTTCCTGCCATTCTTTGCCATTTAAGGATTTCAAACGGACAGCAAATACCTCAGGAAAAGACGCGGCAGTCAGACCTGACGCCAGTCGCGCGAAGAAGAGCCACGGCATGGTGGTCTCCTGACAGCTTTGCCGGCAGACACGCTGCAGACCGGTGGGGCTGAGAGCGGCCGGCCGGTCCCCTCCCGGCCACGCACGCTGCGGGGGGACGGGGCTCGCGGCCCCTGCCGACCATGAGCTGGATGCCGACCAGCTGGCACAAAGCGGGAATGACCCCTGCAGAGGCACACCCAGAGCTACCCGATTCCCTAAGGAGCTTCAAACGGCAATCGGAATGCTCGCCGATAGGAGCCACGCCGCCTCCTGCCCTCACCCCGTATGAGTGATGCTGTTTGTTTTGCAGGGCAGGCTGGGGCGGCGCAAGGCACGTCAAGCTGCGAGGCGCAGAAAGCCGGGGCTCCCGGGGTCCGCAGGAGAGGAGGAGCAGGACCTGCAGGTTCCCAGGAGAGCATGGTCTCCCCGGCTGCGGAGCTGTATGCCGGCACTGCCGTCGTTCCCTGCTGCGGGAAGGAGGTTGGGGTGAAAGGCAGGAGACCACGGGGATGGGCGAGCTGCAGGGCGTGAGCGCTGCCTGCCGAAAGGCAGAGCTGGTGGGAGACCCGGGGCGGGGGGGCGAAAAAAACAGACTGAACGGAACCAAAGGGGGGAAAAAAACAAACCCAACCCCAACCCTTGGTGGCAGCCTGCCAGCTCCAGCTAGTTTTGTAAGGACGTTTCAGCCTAAAAAATACACAAATACTCCACCAAAAAAACAGTCAAAACTTTCTGCACCGAGTCTGTCACCCACAGCCCTTCGCAAGGCAAAAAGAAATTCCTGTTGGGTCTGTCAGTCGGCGATGAGAACAGATTATCCAGGGTTCAAGGCTGCGGTTCCGCAGGTTTCCTTGGGGGTGAACGCTCTCTGCTGCGTTTATCGGTGCTGCTGGCTGCTCCTCATCTCATCTCGAAGCAAAATGTGAGAAGAGAAGAGGTTGTTCCCGAATTCTGGCAGTGCCCCCTCCTCCAGGCAGCGTGAACTCCTGCCCGGCTCCTGCCCTTTCGGGTGGGAGCTTTGCCAAAAGTGGGACAGCCCTGACTGGTATCGTGGGTCATTAAACAGCAATTTATTTAGTCAAGATGTCAAGATTTTACTAATCCCCAGGCCAAAGACAACATTATTACGATGTGACACGGCGATGAAAAATGGGAGGGAGGGAGCAGGTACTGCTACGTCTTTGTCCCGAGGAACGGACTTCCTACTGTGCAGTCTGTCCTATCTCCTGGGTCTCTTCAGACAGGTCTTGAGAGAGATGTTTTGGGGGGTAAAGGAGGATTAGGAGGGGAAGCAACAGTGCTATACCACTGGCTTTTGCCTGCAAGATCCATATTTAAAGAGGTGCTGAGTTTTGAGTGGAGCTGGCTGCAGAATTTGCTATTTCAGACGGGAAGGCAGCGAGCAAAGCGTCGGAGCTCTGGTTCAGCTGGTGAATGCCCTCCTGGATGTTCCCACGTCACCGGGTGCTGCACAAGCTCTGCTTTAAAGCCCAGCTCTGTATCATCTCCTCTTCACGTAAGAACACAAGTGGGGGGGTGTCATGGCATCTCAGATACCTTCACCCAGACCAAGAGGGGATGTAGTCCTTCAGAAACGAGGTGCTCACAAGGGACAGGACCTCCTGCTTTTCCTTCTCCTCCTTTTTCTTTAGAGTTTGCATGAGTTCCAGTCAGCAAACGTCTTTTGAGACAGTTCCCCGATGACTTGCATGTCTGGCTTGGAAAGGCTAAAGGGAAGATCTGGGACTAAGCTTCTGGGTGGCCTCTCCTCCGTGGAGAGGCTATCCCCCGGGAGAGAACGGGTTCGGTGGAGCGCTCCTCTGCGTCGGTGTCTGAGAGGGGCGGTGTGGTGGGTATTATAACAAGTGGCAATGTCTTATGATGGGGCTGTGTTACGCCGACCGTCCTGCAGATCTCTTCTCCCTGTGCTTGTGAGTTTTTGGGTGAGGAAGCTCAGTCCTCACGCTCGCCTGGCAGTGTCTGGTGGGATGGGAAGGTGGGCATTGCTTTACATCCACCTTCAAGATGCCATGATGTGGTCTGCACCCTGCTTTGGGCCAACGGAGACAGCCCCTGGAGAGACTGCACCCAGTTTCGGTGAAATTGGGTCTCTGGGTGTAGGAAGACAGAGGGCGAGGTGCTGGAAAACATCCAGCTGATACCAAAGACAACGTCTTTCCTGTTGTGCCCTTCCTCCAGCTCACACTCAGCCCTAGGTGTAGCTGTATAACGATAGCGATTCCTTAATTTATGAGGATAACAACGAAGCCTGAGACCTCTACCAAGCCCAAGCCCTGCTAGACTCTACCAGGCTGATGCTCAGCCTGCCCCGCTCTCCTCCACCTCGCTCTTACCAGAAAGAGCCCAACTCCAGACCTGGCACCAGCAGACGTCGCAGAGCTGCTCCTCCCTGGAAATCCATTTGCATCTCATTTGTGGGAACTGAGCAAGGCTGACAATTCCCGTCAACCAGCTCTGGCCTTTACGAGCTGTTTTGTTTTGCTGGTCGTAGGGGGAACTTAATTATTCAAAGCCGGTGGGAATATTTACTTACAGAGGTAAATTAAACCATAAATTCACACAAATGTATCTACATCTCCACTCGTGATGCGTTTTCCCTTTCTGCTTTATTGGTGCTTGGGCTCTAAGACACAAAGGTGGGTTGTTCAATAAACAGCACAACGCAGGTCATCCCAATTAATTGGATTGTTCCATTTATGCTGCTACTCCATCCAATTAAACGCAAGGGAGTGCAAGTGACAGGCAGGAGCAAGATGGGCGTGCAGAAAACCATATTCTAATGCAAAAGCTGTGATGAGAAAATGGAATCTACACACCTGATGGGAATATTAATGCAAAACCTTGACCTATAATTTTTTTTCTTCGGTCTGAGAGAGCTCATTAAAACAGACCGTGTTCTGACAGTCGTGCATAATGCCCACGGCCCGCAAGTCCCATGATCTAAACGTTTTTGCCTTGCTGGCTTTGCTGTTTAGATCACGGGACTCGCGGGATGTTGGCATTATCATAGAGCCGCGTGCCCCTGCATGGCCTAGGGACCGGGGACTGCCGCCAGCCCTGAACACCCCTTCTGCCTTTTAAACCCAGCGTCATGAGAGAAAGAGCGAGGGGGTGGGGGAAACAAAAGACAAACCCAAAAGTACCAGTTTGGATTAGACCTCTGGAGTTCATCTGGACCATCCCCCTGTTCAAAGCAGGGCCAACTTCAAAGTTAAATTCAGTTTGAAAGTTAGCTCAGGGGGCTCAGCGTTGAGTATTTCCAAGGATGGAGATTTTACAGCCTCTCTGGGCAGCCTGTTCCAACGCTGCCTTGTCAGGGCTCAGTCTGGAAGCTGTTCGCCCCATCACAACAACATCTGGCTCTACTTTCTTAACTGTTTCCTCGATGCAAAGTGTGCGTTGGCACGTGGGATGCAATAAGTATCAGTAGGGAAGGTGATATCGTCATGCAAAGACAATTCTTTTGCAAGGAAAAGAGATCAGGAAACAGTCCCGCGTGAGACAGGGTGAGAAGGAAGGCACTGTGGTATTTTATTCCGAGTTTGGTGCCGCTTTTCTATAAGGCAGTGCCAGGTGAGTTCTTGAAGATGGAGCGACCAAAGCGTTGTCCAGTTTGGGCAGGGTATTTGGCACAGACCTGAGATGTCAGGGCTGCGGTTAGCTATGGTAGAGCAGCAGACACAATTGCATCTCTGTTTCTCCACTGAGCAGTGAGGTCTGTATCCCTTTCCGGAGGCATCTCTCCCTCCCGTCGCTCCCTACGGAGAGAGCCAAAGGCAAGAAGCTTCCCAGCCCTGACACCTCTGATATGTGTGAAGATGGATGGGTTGAATGCAGGCCTAAAATATTTTACATTTTCACGGTAGCTTCACAGCCCTGGCATTATCAAATGATCTTTCGATGTACTTGGAAGCAGGAGGAGAATAACTTGAGATGGATTCTGGCTTTTTTGTGTCTGTGTACTTGCAAACTGTCGCTGCCTACACACCTTGCAGGGCCTGTGCCTGTTTGGATATGCGCACGGAAAATCGGTGCTCGTGCGGATGCTCCGTCTGCTCCACTCCCCCCATGAAGTTTGGAGGCTGTTCAAAACACGTCCCCAGCCCTGGGAGGTTAAGATCAAACTTGCCCTACGCACCGTACTCCACTGACCAGGCTAGTTAGGAACTCGAGGCTAGGAAACACGAGACAATTTAAAAATCTGAACAAAAGTAGGAGATTAAGGAAACCAGCTGGAAACCTCTATTTTGCTGATTTTGAAAGCAAAATGTGGGTCACAGATGTGCTTCCACAGACAGAAACTGGCTGGAGAAGAAAAAGACATCAGCGGTGCCCAGACTCTTTGATGATCAGAGGTAGATTTAGCTCCCAGGCATGGAGACAAGAAAGGAAGAGGAGACGAAGTAGGAATAAAAACATAATCAAGAGATTGGGAATGTGGAACTCAACCCACCCGTAAATTTGCCTTAGGGAACGACGAAAAAATGCGGTAACGAAAAAAGATGAAACCAACTGCTCCATCTTATTCTCTTCCCTTCTCTTGCTGTCCTTATTGTTTTACTTTTTGCTGTCCAAGACACAGGAGGCCCCTTAAAGAACCTCCCCTCTTCCTCAGTCATTTTCTTTGGAAAAGTACTGTTTTCTACTGTTGCTTTGCAGTAGCTATGAAATCCTTGCTAAGGACAGGCTGACTTTCGAGCCAGAAGAAGCAAAGCTTTGCAGGGGCAGCCACGCCGTTAGGCAGGCATGCACGGCAGAGTAGAAAGCAACGTGCTCCTGCCCATCTTTGATAGGAGAGAAGAGCCATTACTTACTTCTTGTTTAGGCTAATACAACATATTAAATCTATTTTCACTTAAATTAATGATAGCCTAATAAGAGCCATGCTGCTAGCTCTCGCAGGCTCTTAATTACCCTGTGCCTTGTCTCCCAGGCAGGGGCTGTAACAGAAGACTTGTTGTTTGAGCCGTTTGAAAAAACTCAAGGTAAAGCACTGGAAGAGCAACGTAGGACAACGGCAGCAGTGACTCGGAGAAGCCCAGGTGGTGGTCCCTTAGAAATAGCCAGGCAGTGGAGGGGGCGCTTCTGAAAAGCACTCAGGGCACGCAGCGGTGGGCTTCTGGGGCGAAGGGAAGTGCCTGGACCACTCCGGACGGTCCCACCTGCGCTGGCCACAACAGGACCTGGTGGCTTGGTGCCTTCGGGCTCTGCGAGATGTGCTGAGCAGCCACGGATTGCGATCTCCGACTCCTGCGGCAAACTTCCCTCCGGCCAGCGAAACACCAGTCCCTACGGCTTAACACCAAGAGACGCCTGAAATAAGGGCGATGCTGGTGCAGGTCACTGCCTGTCACTGTCTTTCCAACTTTGGGGAACTTCAGGTTCAGTTCTTGTCTGGAATTTATTTTTCTCAGCCCTAACGAAAACACATTTTGTAGTTGCTAGTGTTTTAAATCCAATATCAGTGTCAATAAAGATAAGTCCTTTCCCGGGGTGGGGCGGGGTGGGGGGGGAATAGAAAACTGTCTCAAATCTTTCGCTCATGCAGAAGAAAACAACCTCAAAGCATTGAAGGATTAAACGAAAAATATGCCTCTTTTCACTGGGTGTCCACTGGGCGTGAATAAGTGCCAACTGAGCTCTCGCTTGCATCACCATCTGGTGCGATGGCAGCAGGGCCTGGAGGTGCAGCAGGACGCGTTACAGTGCCCTGCCCTGTGACAGCATCTCTGCTCCTGGTGACGGAACCACCAGAGGCTCCTAAACGGCAGCGAGTCCGTAAATGCGAAGGACTTTGTTTAGCTTCAGCTTCACCATCTGACCTAGCCCAGAGGAGACAGGCGTCCAGCCACAGCACGTCCCTGGCAAGGAGGATCTCGCATCCTCCTCCAGACGCAAGAGATTTCGTTAAAGACACCGAAATTCACTTTGCTGGGCTGCAACCACACGTTGATATTGCTGTGAACACCGCAGCACAGAGCCTCTCCGGTTGGTGTCTAGAAGCTGCTGGCGGTTTCAGAGCTCTCGCAGACGAATTGCCCAGCAGCTGGTCACATTGGGAGGGCTACGCTTATTATTTTCAACTGCTGTCTTGCATGGAAGGAAAATCAAAATACTTTCCTCAAGGTAATTGGCTCTAAAACAACTGAAGAATTTTCCACAAGGCCGTAATGCAATTAGGACTGCATTTTATATAATTTATCTCTCTCTAAAGGTATGTTTTTGCCATCAGACCCTTCTTTTGTGACCAAAANGAAATTGCTGGCAAGAGAGGGCTCATTTTGTTATTACAGGCAAAGAAATCCAGATGAAACATGGATGTCCTCCTAGTAGTGATTAAAAGGCAGCATAATGTCAGGATCGTCACTGAGATGTAGTCGCTCGTGGTGAGAAATGGTTGGGTAGGATGCTGTGACACCAACCACACATCTGCAGGTTTCCCATTCGGTTTTCGGTCAACGCCAAGCGATGTGTCATCACTCGCCTTCTGCTGCAGCACCGCAAGAGCAGAAATAATCCTGGCGCTCCCTAACTGCCCTGCCAGCTTGGATGGGAGGAGCTGGTGCGGACTGGGGACGACCAGCCCCACCACATGGAACAAAACCATCAGCCACGCCGGTGCTTGGGTCTGTGTTTTGATAGATATCCAGGGAAACTCTAAGCAGAGATGCCAGACAATCCAAACACGCAATAACAACTCCAGAAGTGCATGAGTCAGCTGGCGAACTTGTTGACACGGGATACTGTGAAAGCCAAAAGCATGGACGCAGCATCCCCCGTCACCATTTGGGGAAGCCTCTATTTCCCTGACTGCCGACAGGTCCAAGGGTATAACTGGGAAAGGATCACGCGGTGCTTGCTTGTTCCTTACGCTTATACTAAACCACGTTTTACTCACTCTTGCCCACGACACAGTACAGGGCCAGGAGGACATTTTGCCCGACTGCAACAGCTGCTGCGATTGAAATTATGGGATGAAAAGCTTTAGCCTCCTTGCCCAGGTGGAGGCAAACAGATTGGATGAATTATCATTAGGAACGGGTCTGAACTGAAACCGGGGAAGCGCTCAATGTTTCCAGCGCCAGAGCAGCTGTTGGTGAGCCCTTATGACGGGATGAACCAAAACCGTGGATTCAGACAACTGCCATCAAAAAAAATCTGGATGTGGTCCCTAATGGTAGAGATGCCACTGACTGTATTATGAGAATAACGCAACGCCGCTGTAAAAGCAAAGCCGTCCCTCACCCTTGGGTGGAGTCCAGCTGCTGATCAGTACGGCGCATGACTACCAGAAGAGCAAAGCCAAGAGCCGCACTGCTGTTCAAAGCGGGTGGTGACACCCTTCTGTTATCTATCAGACAAACGAAGCCGCCATCAGCCACGTCCACAGGTCACTCTGGCTCTGCTCACTGGATCCAGGTTTGTAGAAACCTACCTTGAGCAGTCCGGGAGCAGTTTGGGAACCTGGCCTTGGGGTCACGGACCTGACCCCAGAACGGCCAGAGGGGACACGAATGTCCCGCCTGATCCTTCCTGCCTTGCAGCAGCCTGTGACACAACACGCATCCCAGTCTGTAAGCAGAAACGTGTCCAGACCCACTGCTATGAGGTCATTAACTTTAGTTAAAACTTTAACGAGTCCAAATTCTATGATTCTGTGAGTCTACGTGCCGGTTCTTAACACAAAAGACTGTGGACAAGGATACTCACTATTGGGCCGAGTCGTTAAGTTGATATTCCCGGGACCGGTTGAAGCACTCTTGGATCCCAGAGTCTGCCCAGAGTCTCATCATAGCTGACAGCAGCTCTGGAGAGAAGGGCTCTGTGTCCTCCATCCGACTTACGACATCGCAGACCATCTTGGCATCAGCCTGCGGAGGAAAGAAACAAGAGGTCACGTAGATGCTCAAGGCAGAATTGGGAGCCGGATTTCAGAAACAGCTCACCAAAGCGTCAGGAGCATAGAGGCTGCGTTTCTTGGGATGGGGCTTTGGGATCCACACCGTGGGATCCAGCAGAAAGGGCAAAAAGAGGATGGAGCAAGGAAGCCACGCGGAAAGAGGTTATTTATTTGTGCAATTCACCTCACAACAACAAATATTTCTACTCAGCAGACAAAGCAGTCAGCACTGCCTATGTGTGGAGCTTCTTGGGAACAGAAGGAAATTCATATATGTACAAGTATATTTTAAATTGTCAGCACAGTGATGCATAATCTGCAACGACACCTGTTTTAACGGCGTGCGTAACCCTGCTGAAGTAGGGGCCGTTTCTATCGGGAAGGACAGCAGAGAGGCTCCAGAAACATATTTTTCTTTCAGATGCTGGTTTATTGCTTTTCCTGAATTCTTGGGGTTTTTTTTTGCTATGAGCCCCTGCTACAGGGGCTGCTTCACGTTAACACCGAGCACCTCGGCTGGCTGTCGCGCTTTGTGACTCAGGGGGAGAGGAATCTCCCGCGGTTAAGGAGTATGGCAGCGAGGGCAGGGCCAGCTGGCCATTTTCAGATGGAATCTTGGCTTTTTTTGGGGTGAGAAAAAAGTGATTTGCTGGAACAGCAGCTTTTCCTGGAGGGTAATGTTCTGACACAACTCAGGCCCGGAAGGTGTCTCAGATTTAGGAGGGGGATGTCTAGACAGCCTTGGAATAGCTGAGTTCAGCCCTACTGTAACAGCCCACAGTGGCTGATGCCTCACTCATTTGCGAAGCGGGACACCCAAATTCACCCCCCCCCCTCTGCTTGCTTTGCAGTAAGTGGATCTCCCACACCCCCCTCAGCCTCTGGAACCCCCAGGGGTGTTGGCTAATCTGCAGAGTTTTTCTTTCGTTGCTTGGAAAACTGTGGAAAAGTCTCGTATTTCTACCAGCTGAAACAAAACCGATTTTTATTGCTATAATTAATTGGACAAGGGGAGCTCTTATTCCTTACGTGTGCTTACAGCAAACTAATGAAGACAACCTCCTCGTTTTATCGCCTTTTCTCTTGTCTGCTAGATGGAACCCATTCTTGGACAAACGCAGGTGGAAGTCTCTGCCCTCCAGGGTGTTTGGTCTAAATCAGCAAACACTGACCACAAACACGAGTCCCGCAAAGGGCCGTGCGGGCAGAGCCAACGCTTTGCTGTCCCTGTCCCATGGACGAACAACCCCTGTCCATCACAGCGACCCATCTCGCAAGCACAAAGCCACCCGCAGTTGGGCGTACAGCTCCCGGGGAGCCCGTGCATCGCCGCCGGAGGAGCTCCTACGCCCTTCCCGGCCGTAACAGGCTCTGTCCTGTTCTTCTGCCCTGCCAGGCGCTGCTGGTGCTCCCGTCTGACGCTCAGGTTTAGCAGTTGTGATGGGAACAGCCCAACTGCTGAACGGGTCCCTGGGGACCACCTGAGCAGCCGCGACAAGGCGTTACGGGTTTTTTTGGCAAAGCAAGCAGACTATTTCTTAGGTCATGGGTACAACCAGAAGAAGCGGAGGAACGCCAATGTTGAAGAACACCACAAGAACCTAATCGCACGGGTGGGAACGACGAGGTGTCCGATATGGCCTGCATGGCCAGGATCCAACCTCCTCTGCAGCCTCTCTTTATGGAACACTGAAATTGCTGAAAAATTGCAGGGCACCAAATTCCTAGCACTGAAGACTGAAAGCTGCTGGAGATTTCAACGCTCAGAGAAAGCCTCAGGCCCCCTGAACATCCAGTCTCGACTGGCTGCAGAAATCTCAGTACCGTATGGACACACCATCCCGTAAAAGTTAATGGGGCGGAGTTTCTACACTTTGAAGACTTTATGAACGTAAAGACTTTCTTGCAGAATACTCAACTTCAAATTTTAGTGCCCAGGAATCCTCCCAGCCCCCTGTACAGACCCTGCTCGTTTTTGAGAAGTAGTATTGGTGACTCATACCTCAAAGTCGAGACGAACGAAGAACCTTGAAGAGTTCAGTTAATTTCAAAAGCTTGTTTTCTGCCCCGGAGTGCTTCGTGAACTCAGTGAATATTCATAAATCATCAGTATGGTTTGCCTGCCCTGCTAGAGGTGTAATTCTGCTCTTTTCACGGGCTCGAAATAACACAAAACCTGCTAATGGCCAGCCCGCTCAGGGCTGCGGTCTGGCGCGGCCCCGTTAGTTGTGCATGGGTGGTGCAGAAAAAGCATCGATGCTTTCCGTCAGGTAAGGAAAGAGGTCTTCCATATGTTATCTTGACTACTGGCGGGGGGCGGGGGGATAATAGGTGTAAGTCACAGATCTGTCCATCTGTCTGTGATGGCAAAGCACGTTTGAAGCTCTCCAGCTGTTATGGGCAGCGTCTGGGCTGCTCCTGAGCTTTGCGGATTTAACTGCAGGTCGCTCTCCGCAAAGCGTCAGAGGGAACGGGACGGTCGTCACGCTCCCTGTGCTGGGAAATAGCTGCCTCACCTTTTTCCACCACTGGGGCTTGTGGCAGTCCCCCTGTGATTTAAGACCCAACGCGAGAGGGTTTGGGCAGAAGACGCAGAGGAACAGCGAAGACAGGGCAGAACGGGAGTGACCGGGGCCGGGCACCTCTGGCTGTGGTTGTCAGGTCTGCTTGGGCCAGACGCGGGGCCGAGCGCCTAGGGCAGGGCATTATTTTGGTACACGCTCCTCCGCAGCCACCGCAGGTCCCTTTTGGGGATGGGAGAGGTTGCCTTTCCGCAGGGCAGGTTGGAGCAGGGGACCGGCTCGTAGGAAGGTTTATTGCCTCCGCTGAACAGTAATAAAAATATTGCAGACTTAGTTTTATTTTGCAGAGTGAGCCATTGAACTCGCAATTTTATAAATCCAGGAAAAAGCAGGTGAAATGAGTATTTTTGAAAATACTCCTTCCCCCCTACCAAGGATGAAGCCCCTCTGTCAAGGAGCGCGGGGTCATCCAGGAGTTCAGGCATTTGTTAGATGATTTAACGAGCAATTAAGGATCCAAGAAGAGAAGATACCCCTTTCTTTTCTCACTCTCCAGGCTGCATCTCAAGCTGGGAATGACATTAAAATCTCCAGCCCCCCCCTGGGCCCAGCAGGTAGGTTTTTAAATACTGCCTGATTGACTTTTCCCTTCCCACCTCCCCCGGGTCTGGCGCTCCCGCTTTTCCCGAGGTGAGAGGAGCCGAGCCTCCCGCCACGCTCTGCCTCTGTACTGAAGCCAGCAATTAAATAAAGCAAAACAAAACAGACCAACCAGCCCCCCCAACGTCCCCCCCCCTCCTGCCTTGCAGTTCCCATCCGACGGGGTTTTCGTTAATGAATATCACGGTGGTATTTCAGCTACCTCGGGAGCTAAAAATAGGCAGCGCTCTGCCCCTGGGATTGCTGGAAGGAGCCACAAAATGGTGCAGGGCTGTTTCCCTCACTGCCGCCTCTGCCTTTCCCCAGCTGCTCTGTCTCCCATCCCCTCGGCACAAGCCGGCCGGGAGCGGGGCGAGGGGTCGCGCTGGTCTCCTTCGGGCTGGTTCTTGCCCAGTAGGAGCATCCCAGCCCTTCCCCGCAGCTTTCCTGTGCATCCCGCTGCTAGTTCCCAACGGGCTGGGTTTCCCATAGCGGGTCAAACCCTAACCCCCGAGCTGCTTGCCTTTGGGTTGTTTGTTACCGAGAGCGGGATTTGTTCAGCTCTGTGTCGCTCCTGAACGCCCAACGCGTCCACCTGCAGCGGGAGAATTGGAGCTGGCGGGGCTGGGCTCGGGGAAAGGGCTGGGCTCAGCAACCCTGGGATGGTAAACCATTTAGCCTTTAAGCTAAAAGACCGAATAACCCCGTGTTAAAGAGCAAACCTCCACGCCAGCCGGGGAATGGAGAGCGCTCCGTACGGCCAGGGCAGGGGGGGGTTACACGACAGCGAAATCCATAGGCAGATGAGAAGAAGAAGCTCGTAAACTTAGCGGGACGTCAGCGTGTCTCCTTTCTAACCCTGGGTCGTGTGTCTACCTTTGCAACAGACGCACGGTATAAATCCAGTTCAAAAGGGGATCTGTTTTCTCACTAACCTGGACATAACCGCAGTTATTTAATTGTCTCACATATGTCACTGTCACCAGGCACACAGGCTGCGCTCAGCAAGCAAACTTGTGACTTTGCTTGCAACAGCCATGTAGCCCAATTAATTTGTTACCTTGCTGGAAGGGAGAGGGGCTCTTCCTAGCAGCCTGACATTACTGCCAGTCATGTTTGCCTCTCTCTGCAAGCTAGTTATTTTTCAGCATGCAGATACAGATCACCCCTAATCATTTCTTCCTCACCACCCGCCACGATCTGTGCTCACGAAGGTACCAGCGGAGCTGCTCCTGCCCCACCTGCCGTAGAGCTGCACTGAAGTGGGACTCGCGTCCCCGTCTCTCAGACCATCCCAGGATAAATCCTGGTCTGGATCCTTTGTTGCATGGACATTAACTAAGGATTCGAAAAGGCTTAGTTTTCTGGAAGGGGAGAGTTTAAGGGAAAGGCAAAGCCTTGCGTGAACTACGTGGTACAAATCTGCTGCACTGAGTTACACCCACAGGAGAGCTGACCCAGTGTGTCATATTGTACCGCGCTTCGCTTCTGGTGAACTAAATCCCAGTAAATATCATTTTTGCTGTTATTTACCCCGATTAATCATACTTGTCACTCAGCCTATCTCAAAGGTTAACACCAGGGCAACTTCCTTCGGTGGCTGGTTGTGCCCAAGCTGCATCTCGGAACATTTCAGAAAACCCATGCGGTGGGGGGAAAAGACAAGCAGTGCCTTCTGCGGGCGGTGCAAGACAAATCAGAAGCACGGTACGAGTTACCAGCGAGCCGATCTTGTACAACCTAGTGCACAGCTGAAAAGAGTAGTGGCCGCCACCAGCCAGGAACGTGGCGGGGAACCGATGTCTTGAAAGCATCCGGCATCCACAAAGGGCATCCCTGGAGGGGGACCTTCTTGGGGGACCCAGATCCTGGCTGCGAGGCAGAGCAGTATGTGACTCCAATGTCTCAGTGAGAAACAAGGTCCCGTGACTTGGGGGCAGAACGCGGCTCATAAACTGAAAACCTCCTCCTCCTCCTTAGAGAGCATCTCAGAAACCTGGACCCTGCTCCACAGCTGAAAGTGTGGCTGCATCACCGCAAAAGCCAGTTATTTTCACAGCATTTGCAGCCTGAATGAATTCTGGAAACAAAGCAAAGCTGGTGAATACGCCTCTTCCAGAGACATCCAGGGCCCGGCTCCAAGCCCACAGGAGTTTTTGTAGACGCTGAATAAATAGCTACACGTATGACTCTCCCCCTCACTCACCCTCTCTTTCTCACACATCTGTGTTTCAGAGCTGACCTCTGAATCCATCTGGCATGAAGCAGCCGCTGCGCACTGCAGCGGAGGCAACCTTCTCCCTTCCTCCTCCGCTCTTCCATCCGCCTTCGGACCATGTAACCGAGGCTTCCCACCAGCATTTGGCTTGCTGGGCATGCAATCGGAGAGACCCTGGAAGGCGCCGAGCTAGTAAAAATCTCTCCGGTGACTTATTCAAACCTATCCCTTCTGAGAACACCGCAAGGTGGGCACCCAGACTACATCCCCTCTGTCTGCACTCAGTCAGCGGCGGATCTGGAAAGCTCCTGACACAGATCCCCGTGGTCTGGGAGAGAGGGGTTTACGCCGATGCGAAGCTCAGCGCAGTGCTCTCTGGCAATGTACATCACACAGCAAAGCTAAGCCTAACAAATTAAGTTAGAGATGGTTGGCTTTCCCCAGCGTCACGCTAGCCATCTTCTACCCCGCCCAGCTCACAAAAAGGTTGGTTGACTTGGGTACAACGCCGAAGGGCTGCCGTCTGTCTGCCGGCAGACAGGCTATTTTGTACAGAAAACACAACCTGACAGCCACGGTGACGTGCAGATCTCTCCTCCCGAGGTTGTGCTGTCTGGCTAGCAATTAGTAAAGCCCTGGTTTTCATATCCTTCTGGAGCCAAGATGGTCCCACCACCTCTGACTGTCTCAGCCAAACAACTTGCATGTGTCTGGTCCTTGGTCTAGGATCTCTAGCCTGAAACCTTGTTACTGCTGTGTTTTCTGTCTGCTGCCTCCTACTTGGGGAGACGTTGAGCAGGACTGAGATCATAGATTATTACGGCTCTAAAGGAGGCCAGTTCCTTTCTGTTTGGTACTGCTTTTATTCCTACCCATTCCGGCTGATACTGCAGCTGAGCTAGCTCTTACGTGGGTATAAACTTCTTTTCCCCTCCTGCAACACACATACAGTGATATTCCCTGTTTGCCTGGACCGCCATCTGCCAGTTCAGGGGCTGGCTAATGCACGGACTAAGACTTGGGCTGCCAGTTGGCCATCGCCATTGCAAGAGTTCCTACAGCCCTACGTCCTGTAGGAAATAGGGCTTCACTCACCAGAGAGGTGGAAAAACCCCACCACCCAACTTCACAGGACTCAACCTGCAAGAGGGATGCCACTGAAGGGCAAGTCGTTTCCCAAATTTGCTTTGTTCTAGGAAATCGTAGGGCCCTCCCCTGTCCTTGAGGAGCTCAGAAGAGCTCCTGAGCTGGGTGAGACAAACACGGTGGATAGCTGACCTTATTTTTCCAAGCAAGCATGGGAAAGCCAGAAAGCGTGTGTCAAATGGTTTCAAAATAAGCCCTGACCTATTCCAGCTGCAACGGACGGAGAGAAAATGGCACTGTCTCTGTCCTAGTCGCTTCTAATTCAAGAAGGTGGCATCCCTGAGAGGCCGAGAGCCACTGCAACCTCCACCAGCATCCCTCCGAGGGCAGGATGCTTTGATGGGTCCTCTGCCCTACAAGGACCGAGCAGAAGGGCTGGGAACGGGACCTGCAAGCCCAAACGTCATCCCTGGCTGACGACTGGCAGGCCACGCAGGCACAGACAGCGCTGCCCACCAGGGAGGGGATGAGCGAGAGAGTCACAGATGGGGGACATTAGCTGCATGGCTTCATGCTCTGCAGGGAAGCGCTCTGCCGCGGTGCTGAGGAGGAGGCTGGAAACACGTAAAGACGAGAGAACAAAATCCTTGCAGCCTACTGCCCTTCTCCTTTCTGAAAAATCCTCTCGGCTGGGTAAAAGTCCATAAAACGTGCACAGCTCTGGAGGGTTTGTGTTGCAGCAGGCGGTGGGGACATGCCTGATATCCCACAGCGGTGGGGAAGCTGCATCGGCTCTGGGCATTCAAAAAATAAATGGCTATTTTACAGTCGTTGCAAAGCGGATGGCTGAGGACGAGCTGAGTGGGAGTGATGGCGATTCTCCGGGAACCCATTCCGCGTTTGGGAATTCCCGACGGCTTTAGCCTGCGCATCTCCCACTCTTCAAATGTCTTGAAGATTTTCCACACCAAAATCCCTCCAGGTGACTGTGTAAGGGTGGCAAAGCAGAGGGGACACGGTTTCATTCCAAGCTTTCCCACCACAACGGGGGAAACGGTCTTTGTCTTCGGAACAGAAAGGGAAACCAGCCCTGAAGATGGGAGTATTCCCAGGACAAAGCCGGGGTTTTTTTTTGAACATCTCTGGCTAAATGCCGCTCATGTACGATGATTTATAGGGCAGCGCCTTCCTGCTGAGAAGCCGTGCAGCGCTGGAACCTAGTAATTAGTTTAATGCTCAGAGCTTGATGCTGAACGGTGGGTGCTAATCTCCACTCTACAATTAATCTAGCAGATTCATCAGTGCCTCGTATGATGAAGGACTAAGTCTGTGGGTTACAGTCATCTGTCCCTGAAGAAAGCGACGGTGTTTCAATCAGAGCCTTGTTTCATTTTATGGTGCTATTTTACACGGCGGTCTGTGTTGAAGATATATACTTAGAGGACAAGGTGGAGAGGAAAAATCCCCCAAACCTGTCTCAGTCATGCTAAATTTCAGCTCCCCGCTGCCTCTTCTCTTCTCTGTAACCCATAATTGGGATATCTGGGTAGGGATTTCTCACTGCTCTCCACTGAAAGAGCTACAGCCGTCGGTGGGTTTGGTGTCCGCACCCAAGCCTCCACCCGGCAGGGTGTCTCAAAATTACTTCTCGCATTGCTGGTGTGAGAGCAGGTATGGCAGCAGCCAAATAATACCGGATTTTCCACTTGGTGGCAGAACCGAAAAATTAGGTGGTGTGAAAAATCAGCTTGCATCACAGACGTTCTCCGGCATTCTTCTGTGGACCGAAAATCCTCTGCAAAAATTCATTTCACATCCAGCCAACGCACTTGCCTTGTGCCCTACCAAAATATTCTGGTTCGTTTCGAGGGACTTGGGGGGGGCGTATTATTATTATTTTAAATGTAAGTCAATTTTCAAACAAAAATTTTGTTTTCAAATTAAAAGTTGGAAAAATGAATAAAACCAAATCATTTTGACCTTTTAGGTCAAATTGAGGTCAATTTCAATTGAAAAATTCTCCAAATTTTCACACAATTTCCTCTTGGCCACGACTACCTGTAGATTTTGAGTGGATTTTACAAATGTTTTTGGTTTCTTTTAGACTGTGTTTTTTAGCAAATTCATCAAACATTTCTGTCCAGGTCTAGTAATATGTACAACAAGAACTTTCTTATCAGGAGTCCTTCATTCAACGCTTATTTGCTATTTTGATTTGCATTCTCACCACCTCAAATTTTCTGGTTTTCAGTCCTGTACTCTTTCACCAAACGTCTTCCAAGATGACCACTGCTGAGTGCAGACAAAGGGGATTTCCTTCGGTTTGGCTTGGACTTTACAGGAGCAAACCAGGGTATATAAAGTCTGACATCTACACGGTCAGGATACAGGTACTCAGGGCAAGAGGAATCATAGAATCGGAGAATAGAATCATAGAATGGTCTAGGTTGGGAGGGATCTTTAAGATCATTGAGTCCAACCATCAACAGAACACTGCCAAACCCACCACTAACCCATGTCCCTCAGCACCACGGCTGCCCCTCTGTTAAACACCTCCAGGGATGGCGACTCCACCACTGCCCTGGGCAGCCTCTTCCAATGCTTGATAGCCCTTTCAGTGAAGAAATTTTCCCTAATATCCAATCTAAACCTCCCCCAGTGCAACTTGCTGTTTCCTCTTGTCCTATCGCCTGTTCCTTGGGAGCAAAGACCGCCCCCCCCTCGCTACCCCCTCCTTTCCTGGAGCTGTAGAGAGCCATAAGGTCTCCCCTGAGGCTCCTTTTCTCCAGGCTGAGCACCCCCAGCTCCCTCAGCCGCTCCTCATCAGACGTGTGCTCCAGACCCCTCACCAGCACCGTTGCCCTTCTCTGGACACATTCCGGCCCCTCAGTGTCCCTCCTGCAGTGAGGGGCCCAAAACTGAACAGAGGACATGCTGACACTGTGGTCTGAGCGCTGTCCCGGCAATTGGCTAAATATTAACTAACAGGGCACTGCGTCGGGCAGCGAGGGCATTTTGGGAACGGGGTTTCTTCTGCAAACTTAAGCAAGTTTCCCTTACTTGGTCAAAGAAGAAGTACTCTGGGTAGAGCGACCTCAGAAAAGACGGCAGTGCTTTGCTTTCCCCAGCTTTCCCTATCCACATTGATCTTTTCTGGGGAACCTCTATAAAAAGCGACGACGGAAGCGTGCAAATGGAAGTGTGCAAACCCGCGGTCATTTTGGGGTTGTCGCTGGCAGCAGTTCCCAACACAGATACTCAAGAAAGCCGCCTGAGCAATGCCCGTGTTTACGGCCTTCACCTGCACTGGTTTGAGAAGGTTTTGCTTTTCGGTCTGCGGCTGCACACAACCAGCGACAGAGCCACAGGGTGACCCGGAGCCCTCCGCGGTCTCAAGAGGAGTTCTATTAACGCCGCGAAGGGGACGGGCTGAAACGAGATGCGTAAAGTTCTGCCTGTTACTTGTTATTACGACAACCTTCGTTCAGCTTCCTTTCCAGCTGCCTGTGAATCCTCCTCTGCAGGGAGGAGCGGGATTTCTAAGGTGGAGGAGGTCCTGTGGGAGCGGACGCTGCATCTGATGGGTGAGAAGAGGCTGGTCGAGGTGTCTGCGCCCGCCTAGAAGGAGCCCCAGAGTTCAGAGCAGATAAAAGACAAATTTGTCGCTAAATCTCTCCCGTGCTGCTGTATCTCCAGCGAAATCAAGACTCGGGTGCTTGTAACAGGCTCGGAGGAGCTCTTGCTTTGATCAGTGGGGATTACGGAGCCTAACCCCCAGCAAGTTCCTCCTTACCGGAGCTTCACACGCTAACAGATTTGCTCATATACAGTTTCAGGTTGCTGCAGAGGAAAGTTGCCCTATATTTTCCTCACAGCAGCGTCAAGGAAGTTCCCCAGCCCTTCGGTGAGGCGAGGGTGGGAGGAGGAAGGAGAAGAGGGAAAGCGAGCGAGGAGGGAGGGGAAGGAGGGGGAATGCGGTGGGTTGGGTGCGAGCGTTGCCATTGCAGGGGAAGCTGTTCTCGGGGCTATTAACAGGAACTTTCTTTTATTAACTGCTCTTTTCAGAGCGAGTGGACAAATGGGACCTCAGGTGCAGCATTAGATGACAGGATAGTCCGTAAAATAAGAGGCTGGCGGAGAAATATCTTTATAATGGCTTAATAAGGATAGGCAGAAATAGGCTGGGGGCCCGGAAGAAATCTTTGATGCCATTGTGTGTATTTATTATTTATTCTTCTGGCACAAATATAGCATCAAAGAATGTCAAAACCAAAAAGCCTGTAACCTGCTGTATCTGGATTAGGCCTCCAATCTCTGTAACCATGGCATCACATAGTATTGGCAAGGAAAATCCGCGACAATGGGAGAAAAGCGCCTGGCATTTATGACACTTGCGAGGGTGAGGCAGACTTCCTCGCCTCGGTGCGGATGCACCAGAAGGGATAAGAAAATCTGTGAGCATCTCGCTAGCCTGGGCATCTGTGAGGCTCAGCTATGACGGAAAATGCCATGAAACAGTGAAATTGCTCCCTTGTGTGCAATCCTGCGTGATACGTATGGGGAACACGGGGTGGATTCCCCCGCTAGACCATTTTGCTGCCATTGCAGAGCACCTCGAGCCCCACAAAACGGTGGGGATGCCATCAGCGGAATGGAAATAGCTGCGACACCTCAAGCACCGCCGTCGAACCTCTCCGTGGCTGTGACCCGGCAGTGTTCCACCTCTGTGGCTGTGACGCCGCCGGTCCTCGCCTGCCACCTCTCAGGCCCATCCTTATTTCAACGCTCTCCTTCCTTCCCTTCTGCCGCTCCCCCTCTCTCTCTGCCAGCCTCCCTGGCTCTGCAAGTCATGCGGCTGCTGCAGCTGGAAGCCCTCCCTCGTGGTTGCACACAGCAGAGGACCGTGTTGACATGAGTAACAAGGCATAGGCTTAATACCGTACCGATTATTTTTTTGGAAAATAATGTATATTCACTTCTTTTTTTCTGGAACGCTTTTACTGGCTTGGCAATATTTCAAGTACCAGTGGGGGATTAGGGAGCTTCTTTTAATCTGCTTTTGTTTTGTTTCTTTTTTTACGTCTTTGCAGAAGAAGGAGTAAAAGCCAGCTCCGAAATGTTCTGCACGGAGGAATCGGGATTCGGTGGTGTCATGCAGTGATGCCTCTGGAGAAGGGGAAACGGGAACGGTGCAGCTCCTCACCGCCTCCC